>JASCZW010006432.1:0-96096 GCA_034211315.2 Aedes japonicus | reverse complement strand
TTCGAATAAAAATGGGTTTGTCAGTACTTCAATATCATATTTTTTGTAGGAGTGCTACAAATCGCCCAAAGTTGAACTATTTTATTGTTCCATAGATTGAATAAATAATAACATACTTTTAGGAGTAGATTTTTTCAATGTCTACCGAGAAATAAAATTCCACATTTAATAATACATCAACATCCACATCAACGCTAGTGTGCGTGTTCAATCATTCATAGAGCATTCTATGCCCAACGTAATGGTGAGTCTTGTTGTCAATGTTCTCATGGAGGAATAACAAACAAACCCTTTCATTTTGTCTTGGTTATATGCATGCTACCCAACACACGTGAAGTGCTGTCAAATGATCTACTTCATTTTTGGGTGTAGTAGTGGATAGCGTTAACTTGTTTATATTTTTTCTTGATTAAAATCAGTACGATCAACATATGTACACAGATGGGATTAATGTTTTTCGTGATAATATTAAAATAGATTCATAGCAAATAATATGCAGCATCTTCTCTGTATTAAATTGGAAGAAAATTATCAGAATCGAATGTTTTGTGTGTTGTTAAACAATACACGGTAAGTGGACGAATAAATTGTGAATAACTTGTATACTCAGTGTTTGGTATTCAGTGCATATTCACCGATTTCCATTGGAGGTTTGCTTATTGAGCTCAAGATAGGTTCCGCATCCCTATATTACATTACAGATAAACCAAAAAATTCGAAACTCTTTCTGGCGTATGGGTCGAGACCAGACTATAAAGGGTTTATTGGCAAAATGTCTTTTATACAATGCAGAGAAATTTATTGGTGTTGAAAATGGTAAGCGAGCATTTCATCACCCTTGCCTTCCCAAGTAACCACAAGCATTATATTATTGCACTTGTGCAACCCAAAATCTACATCGTTAATGCGGGATTGCATCAACTTAACAGTTGTCATGTAATGAAGCGGTAGATTAGCTTTTAGAATACAGTGATGCATTACCAATGCAATAATGCCATAGAGTAAATGTAAGACCAGTAGGTCCTGAACAAATACGATTTTTTTCTTGGCTCAGTCAGTACTAGCACATCGGTCTCAAGCTCGGTCCCAAGCATAATGATTCGCCCCTAATAACGTAACTCTCACCAACACACCCTTAAGTATTTTGTCAAAATAACATAGGGGATCAAAACAACTACAAAGATACTAGTATCGAAAGGTACAGAAAAGCGCAAGCATTATGGCAAGGTGCAGACTGCAGGGTGTATTTCGGACCTAGGGGTTCTACAACAGTGAACCAATTTCAAATCGCTAGTTGCATATTGATTGTTGGTAATGCTACTTTAGTAATGCATAAGACATTATAAAAGATATAGCATAATAAAATATATAGCATTAGTTAGATCTTAGTGAGACCCTTTTTCAGTTTTTTCTGGAAAACGTCAATTGAAATTTTCCAATTTCCACGAATTCCCTAAATAATATTCCGTTCGATTATTTCGCAAGGAAGATTGACATTTCACCCATACTGGAGCAGACGTCAAAATTACTTTCGGTCAAAATTGCAAAAATTAGTTCTGGTCTACAAGCCGGAAAAAACATTTTGTGAATTATGGAAAATTTTGAAAAATCTTTTCTTGTTCATTAATTTATTAGCTTTTTTTTGCTCGAAAAACAAGGGGCCCGTCACTCGTTTTCATACCAAAATAAAAAACTCAATTGAGGGTACGTTCGTTTCACTCCCTGGGCACTGGCAAAACCTTGAGGTAGTTTAATTTCAATTACCAGGTCCCAGGGCTGGTCTGGTTCTTTACCATTTTGGAAAGAAGCACAATTGTGTTGCCAGATCAGTGGAAATGCAGCCCAAAAGTGCTTCTGATAATCCTAGTACTTCTTACCGATAAACATTATAGTTTTGAGATGGCGATCAATGGTCAAGTACAGTATTTGCAAATAGAAGAAATGCTGCATTTGATCATATAGAATCAGTTGAAATAGTTACAAATCAAATCAAAACAAACCAGCACAGTTTTGGAAAGCATTACCAGATAGGGGAATTGTTCCATTATTCATCTCATGATCCATTATTCATATTAATTGGAAATGTAGCTCTGATGCATCAATTAATTGATTCCGCTTGTGGCTTGCTTTCAACAACAATTAAAAAAAATTAAAATTAACAATGAATAAAAAGTACGAAATCAGAAATGAGATGGAAATGGGAATGGTAACCCTAGATGCTATACTTTTATCGAAATCTTTTAGCGTGAAGCGATTTTGCTTATTTAATTTTAGGAACATTCTAGTTTTGAAGACAATGGCTTCCGGTTAAATATTGTTTGCGACGTGAGTGATCGAGTGAGCACAGAAAAAAACATTAAATCTCTCAGCGGAAGATACGAAAAAAGATACTAAAAGTGGAACAAAAGGAGGAGGATCAGCAAGGAAACATCAAACATTACTGGTGAGATCTAAGCAATTATAAATAAATACGAATTACATACTACTAAATACGTGCCATGATCGAAACAGAACATGTTGCGATAATGGAAGTGTAAATATAGTACAAATATCCAATTGATATAAGTATTGTGTTTATGCGGGGCTTGTTGTAAGTGAAAGTGACCTCGGAATGGACGTGAGTGACCAGGCATTCTGAGATGGGTCACTGGATCTCAACAGAGCTATCACCTTTCAACACCCGGGCTAAAAATGTTTACAGTTTGTGATTAGAATAAAAGCCTTATACACTCAGTAGCAAAAAAAAGCCGAGCAATATTTTGCTTCCAAAAACCACGTTGTTCAACTTTCTGTTACTTTGTCAATTATCAACATTTTTGGCTGAAAATTTGACAACTTAATAACCAATGTATATACCTTATGTTTCATGTTGATACAATTTATGAATTTGGAGTTATCATAAAATATGTGAAAAAAATCATTTTTTGGCATAGCAATTTCAAAAATCCGTATTTCTGTGAAAAATTGAGGTAGCATATTAAAAATTTCTCCATAGCTTAAAAAAATATAGAAAATAATGTGGACTACAGCTGGTGTCAAAGTTGACGTACCAACATGAGCATTTCCCTTTTTCACCAGATGCTGACCTTGCTGAAATATCGGTGCAAAAAAAAGCCGAGGTGAATTCATCTTATTATTACACATGATTTGTTACGCGTGAAATATCCCAAATAACAAGTGTAACCCACGAAGAACTTTCAAAATATGGCATTCAGTATGAATGGGTTTGTGAAAACTACGTATATAGTGTTATACAGTATTATTAATGAAATTCACCTCGGCTTTTTTTTTTGCACCGATATTTAAGCAAGGTCAGCATCTGGCGAAGAAGGGAAATGCTCATGTTGGTACGTCAACTTTGACACCAGCTGTAGTCCAAACCACTTTATGGAAACAGTTCAAATTTTGTCCACATTATTTTCTATATTTTTTTTAAGCTATAGAGAAATTTTTAATATGCTACCTCAATTTTTCACAGAAATACGGGTTTTTGAAATTGCTATGTCCAAAAATTTTCCACATATGCTATGATAACTTCAAATCTATAAATCGTATCAACATGAAATTTTGATCATAAGGTATATACATTGGTTATTAAGTTGTCAAATTTTCAGCCAAAAATGTTGATAATTGACAAAGTAACAGAAAGTTGAACAACGTAGTTTTTGGAAGCAAAATATTGCTCGGCTTTTTTTTTGCTACTGAGTGTATAAGGCTTTTATTCTAATCACAAACTGTGTTTATACATTGTTCATAATGTTGTTAAATTTTCAGCCAAAAATATTGATAATTGACAAAGTTACAGGAGTTTGAACATGGAGTTAATGCTAACAAAATTTAGCTCGGCTTTTTTTTGCTACTTAGTGTAGCTGCAGACATTTTGCTTCCATAAAAGAACTGCCGGACAGAGGGAGTTGGATTGCACACACACACACACACACACACACACACACACACACACACACACACACACACACACACACACACACACACACACACACACACAAACACACACACACACATACACACACACACACACGCGTGCGGTAGTGCTACGGCATCAGAGGCAGGTGGCACCAAGCTAGGTGTGGTCATGGATGGGCCAGGACTCATCCGGGCCATGGATAGGATGCGAGAAACCCTTCCTAAGGTGATGGAGGTGTCTGAGCAGTTGGACGCGATTATCGACTTCACGTCGTCGCGTAACAATATTGCGAAGGACCTCAAATTAAGCCTTTTGAGGCTACGCATGACAGTGCAGGCTGCATGCAAGGAGAGGGAAGAGCTGGAGGCCAAGCTCCTAGCCGAGCAAAGTGCCAAAGAGTTGGCAAGGCTAGCTGCGACGGAAAGGGCAAGAGACGTAGCCTCGAAGCAGACGCAGACGGATGTATCCGTCTCTGTCGGAGAGTCCACCCTATCCATGGGGGCAGGGACCTCCAAGCGGGCTAGGCATTCCCCGGGCGAAACGGCACCTGGCGCTTCAAAGAAGCGTATCGTGTCGGATGCCCCAGGAGGGAATCCAACCTACGCGAACGTGGCGGCGGGGTCCGAGGGTCCATCCTCGCGACTAGTTCCGGCTGCCCGAAAAGAGAGGCCCCGGCGCCAAGCCCAGCGCGAAAGGCGCGACACCCAGCTCGAGAGTGCTCTCAAGCGCCGAAGGGGGCCCGAACGGCGGGGCCCCGACCACGACAGCGATAACCAGCACGGAGGCAGACGCTAGTGCTAAGAGGGGGACGAGCGACGACCCCAGACGGGGCAGGGAAAGCCACTGGAATAAGGTCCGAAAAAAGGGAAGTAGGACGAAAAAAGAAAACGATAAGCGACAGGTGGCTCCCAAGCGGAACAGCAGAGAGGCCCTCATCGTAAAGACCGACGCGTCTAAGTACTCGGAGGTCTTGAAAGCGATGCGCGGGGACGCTAAACTGGCAGGTTTAGGCGCCGACGTGCGGAGTATACGCCGTACCCGCACCGGTGAGATGCTCCTAGAATTAAAGAAGGCGACAACGCTAAAGGGCCCGGCGTACAGAGACCTGGCAAGGCAGGCCTTAGGTGAGAGTGTGGAGGTGCGCGCCCTCGTCTCGCAGGTGACGATCCAGTGTAAGAACTTGGATGAGATCACCGAGGCAGACGAGATCTCCACTGCACTAAAGGAACAGTGCAAGGTCGAGGTTGCAGCGGCAGACATTCGTCTGAGGAAGGGTCCACTTGGGACCCAAGTTGCAACCATGAGGGTAGCGGCAATCGACGTGGACGCGGCGTTGAAGGTGGCGAAGGTGAAGGTGGGATGGTCTGTATGCCCACTAAGCCTACACCAGCCGCCGAAGGCATGTTTCAGAAGCCTAGAGAGCGGGCACATGTCCTGGGAATGCAAAGGCCCAGATCGTAGCAACATGTGCAGAAGGTGTGGCAGTACTAGCCACAAGGCGCGGGACTGCAAAGGTCCCCCCAAATGCTTGATGTGCGCCGGGAAACCGGACAATAAGCACGTCATGGGGAAGGGGGGGGGAGGGGGGGCAAGTGCCCGGCCACTAAGGGTGTACCAACGAGCCAACAGTAATGCAGGTAACCCAACTAAACCTGAACCACTGTGAGGTTGCTGTGACACAGCAACTGCTGTGTCAGACAGTTACCGAGTCGGCATCGGATATTGCTATTATTACCGACCCATACCGCATCCCACCCGGCAACGGGAACTGGTTTGCGGACAGGGCTAATATGGCGGCATTATGGACGACGGGCAAGTACCCGGTTATGGAGCTTGTGTCTACCACAAACGAAGGCTTTGCGGTTGAAAAGTGAATGGAATGTTCTTCTGCAGCTGCTACGCACCGCCAAGATGGTCGATCGAACAGTTTACCAATATGCTAGATCGGATGACAACGGAGCTAACTGGCCTGACCCCGTTGGTAATAGCGGGGGACTTCAACGCTTGGGCGCTCGAGTGGGGAAGCCGCCTTACCAACCCTAGGGGCCAAATACTTCTGGAGGCCTTGGCTAGGCTCAACGTAGACCTAGCCAATGTGGGTACCAAGAGTACCTACCACAGAAACAGAGAGGAATCGATTATCGATATAACATTCAGCAGTCCTGGGCTGATAAGCAATTGGAGGGTGGATGATGGCTACACCCATAGCGACCACTTGGCGGTTCGATATTGTATCGTCCACAATACAAGGCAGCGTGCGGAAGGAGGAGCATCCACTCCATTCGCCCACAGATGGAGGACGTCCTACTTTGATGTAGAGACTTTTAAAGAGGCGCTTGAGAGGGAACGGAATTTACGCGAAACCCAGGAACCTTGCGGCGAACGACTCGTTATGACACTTACACGAGCGTGCGATGCGACCATGCCGAGAAAAGTCAAACCGAGGAATGGAAGATCGCCGGTGTATTGGTGGACGGAGTCAATTGCCGACCTCCGAAGAACATGCCTCCACGCAAGACGGAGGGTGCAGAGAGCGCGGTCAGACGCCGAGAGAACCGAGCGTAGAGGGGCGCTAGTCGCCGCGAAGGCCGCACTAAAGAGGGAGATAAAGGCCAGCAAGCGAGCCTGCTTCGAAGGTCTGTGTCAGAGGGCCAATGCGAACCCGTGGGGTGACGCCTATCGGGTAGTAATGGCCAAAACCAGAGGATCGGCGGCTCCAACCGAGCGTTCATCAGAGCTGCTGCAGGTGATCGTTGGGGGACTCTTTCCGAGCCACGACCCGAGTCCATGGCCCCCCGCCGCCGTAGATTTGTCCCATGACCAGCGTTCCAGTATCCCAGACCTTAACGCTTTCATAGCGACGGAAGGGTGGACGGCTCCGCCGAACACCCGTGACCACGTGGGCATTGATAACGGCACAACGGGGGCCGGCGACGAGGCGACGGTGACGAATGAAGAACTCATTGCGAAAGCAAAGTTGCTAAAGGTGAACAAAGTGCCGGGACCTGATGGTATCCCGAACCTGGCCATCAAGACGGCTATCTTGCTGGATCACGGAATGTTCAGGGTGGTGATGCAAAAGTGTCTGGACGAAGGCGTCTTCCCGGACGCCTGAAAATTCAGAACCTTGTGTTGCTACCAAAGACAGGGAAGCCACCAGGAGATTCATCGGCATATAGACCTATATGTCTATTAGATACAGCGGGTAAGGTGCTCGAGAGGGTAATCCTCAACAGACTGACAACGTACACGGAGACGGCTGAGGTGGCAATCCAGCGCAAGAGGCGAGGAGTACGTTACTGTGAAGTGGTCACCCTTGACGTGAGAAACGCCTTTCATAGCGCCAGTTGGGTGGCTATCGCCGACTCGCTTCAGCGCCTACAGGTTCCTGGGTACCTGTACAAGATTCTCGAAAGCTACTTCCAGAATCGCGTACTGGTATATAATACAGAGGCAGGCCAGAAACGCGTACAGATCACCGCAGGCGTCCCACAAGGTTCGATCCTGGGTCCGGTGCTATGGAACACGATGTACGACGAGGTACTGCGGCTTGAGTTCCCGAGCGGGGTAAAGATTGTCGGGTTCGCAGACGACAAAAATCGGAGCAACATGCGACGATCAGTGCAGGTAAATGCACAGTAGAATCGAAGAGGTTCTTGAGGTATCTTGGGGTCATGATCGACGATAAGCTGTCCTTTGTCAGTCACTCCGATTACGCTTGCAAGAAAGCCTCAATGGCTATATCGGCATTATCCCGCATGATGTCGAATAGCTCGGCGGTGCAAGCGTAAACTCCTGGCCAGCGTCGCCCTGTCCATACTTAGGTACGGCGGGCCGGCATGGATTATTGACTATGGCATGACTATGTTTCCAATAGGTCATGTGTTTGTTTACATTCTTATAAAAATACACAATGTAAAAAAACTTATCATAATATAAAAAAAATAAAATTTACAAAACAAAAATTTAAAAGTTCGAATTTTATAAATTATAAATTTTTAATATTGGAGCCTACAATGGTTGCTGAAAACTGGTGGTTTACTGATCATGGAGAAGTGAAAAAAAGGGATTTTTTTTAAAAGATTTTTAACAATTTCTACCACATTTTTTTAAAAATATTTTAACCGAATGCTATTTCCACGATGTGATGTGATGTGATGTGTAATAAGAACCCACCATCAGTGCAAGGATTACCTATGGCTGCAGGACTATTCTCAGCAGGTTGTTCTGATAGAATAGCCTACGTGATGGCTTCTTGTAGCAGGGTCAGCCGATCTCAGTGAGGACCTTCGGAAGACTACGGCCAGAAGGCCGCGTGTCTTCGCATGACAAGGGACTGGCGACTCCACGAACCCTTGTCCAGTCAACAAATCCTTCGACTGCCTTAGGCTACCCCCCCAGGGAATCCCCGTTATATAGTTGTTAAAGGAACAGTAGACATTTTTAGCATAAATGATTTATAAAAAGTTAAGACAAAATGAAAATTTCACGGCTATACTGAACTTTAGATTCAATTAACACATTTGTTTTTGTTTGCACTAGTAAATGTACTGGGATATTGCAAATTTCTACTGTTCCTTATAAAATAGTTGTGGGCAATAAAATGAGGAAAAATCTCACAAAATAAAGAATACTTACATTTTTCGTGGTAGGGTAAGACTTCAGCATGCTATCTTAACGCGCTGGCTACATTGCGTTGGTGGGACTGCCTCCTAAGGTATAGCTGACAAGATACCGCGTTTCTTACTCAGCCGATGTTTGAGCCGCACCTCCTAGGTGGACAGACGCTCGGCACGCACCTCCTCAATCTAGCTGAAGTCAGAAGGACAACAGTGCCCAGGCTGCACTACCAGCTAAGTACGCAACCCTTAGCTGGCGGTCTTTGTCATCTGTTGACCCGTGGAAGCATGAGGTAGGAACTTGTGAGGACCAGAGCTATGTTGCGGGGACGCACGCTCCATCACAGTTGTCGACTCACCATTTTGCAGCCCCAAATGCTATTTCCACGATGTACATAAAAACAGATGCAAGTTCTGAAATTTTCGCCCACCTATGCATAAAAAAGTGCATCCTAAAATTCTGTAAATCCTGAATAACATATTAAAATTGAGACAGTTCTGTAGTTACTCTAAAGGAAATTTCCTAAACTACAGCTTTGTTAAATTAGTTTTCAGTTATTTAAAAGATTGATAAACTTTCGGCATGATTAAACAGCTGTTCAGTCAACAGCACTATATTGTGCATTGTGCCGTAGAAGTCATGTTTGTCTATTCCGAGTGCTAGAAGATTCGATGAGCTACCCCACCCCCCAACCTATTCTATGTGTTAGTAAAATTTTAAGTATTATGATTCTGAAACAATGGGTTGTGCATTCACTACATTTCATACTGAAATAAAATTTTCTCCTTGTGAGTAACTTAAAGGGTGTTCCACATCAAATTGATCACGATATGCTATAGAAAATTACCCATTGGGTAGTTTCTCTGGAAAATTTGGGTAGAAGTAGTTAAGAGTGTTTTTTTTGTTGTATTTTCATTATTTTTCGAAAATTGGAAAAAATGGCATCTCAAAAAGCAACGTCGCAAGAACCTGGAAAATTTTCAACTCTCTCATCGGAACATCGCAAAACAACTCGGAATCGTACAGTCAACGGGGAGCCGTGTGATCAAACATTATAACGAAACTCTGAGCATCGAACGGAAGGAGAAATGCAATCAGAATGGATGTTCTTTTAGTGATCAAGATCACAAGCGTGTCATGTAAGCGTAAATAATTTTCGAAGGGGCTTTCGATTTGATTTCGGTTGGCATATTTAATTGCGCAATACATAAATTCCATAATGTTTTTATGCTTTATACGTTATTGCGTTGTAGCATATTCATTTTCATTTTCATTTTTCATTTTTTTTCATTTTGTGATGTACAAGGGGGTCGAGGGCCAAGTCACCGATGCGAAATTTCACATCATCCATAATACATCAGGGAGGGGAAGAGGAGTGAGCATCACAGCACCTTTAACCCATGGGGGTCATTTAAGTTCTGCGTGGTTTGTGGTAAACCGGCTGCTCAGGGATTATGGGAAGGTAAAAGGTTTGGGCAGGTTTTTTTCTGTAAAAAGTTGTATATCGTTAAACATTTGCCTAATTTGCTTGGCCTCTCGTCATATGGGGTTTCGTTCGTCACATTGCAAACGAAAAAGATAATGCAATAAAACATTTTTCATTTTCATGTTTCATTTTGTAGCACAGAAGGGGGTCATAGGGCAAGGTCTCCAGCGATGAAAATCACAGTCCATACAGTACCTGGGTAGAAGTATAGATTTGGTATCACAGAATAATAACTACAGGGGTCAAGTGAATCCTGCTTAAGATACCGGATAGTAAGAGGCTGTTGCAGAAAGTGAAGCAAGAGTGAGAGAGAGAGAGAGAGAGAGAGTCTGTCATCCAACTTGCTTTTCGATCTCATCCACTTACTGTTGATTACAATTTTGAAAGCATTTGCCACTTCTCAAGTGTCTACAGAGATAAATTCGATGATACAAATTTAGCTTTCCTGTTGACTCCAGTATATCAAAAAAGAAACAGATATATAGTCATTAAAAAGTGATATTATCAAAACGAAATGGCTATTCAGTATTGTTCAGCGGATGTGGAAGGAAGAAACATCGAAATTAAGCATGTTTGGAAGAAACAACGAGATGATAAGTTCAATTTCAAATACATTTGTTAGCCTTGCGTTATTAAATTTTTCAATACAGCATCTCAGTCAACTTATGAAGCATCGACTCATTTTCTATGCTAATATTAAAAATGTTTCGTCATATCACATCTTCAAGTGATCTGTGTAAGCCAATTATTTTGTTCAAGCCCTTTGGACAAGATGAGGTGAAATAAGGAGCCCAGTATTATAGAACTAGGATTCAAACAACAATGACATGATGAATGTCATCATTTACTCCTACTTGATTTCCATCTCGACCAACCTGGCGGAACGTCACCCTATTCCTTACTGAGCAGTTCAGACAATAATCATGCGTTAATGGCAACAAAAACAAGAGACAGAAGAGAAGAAAAAAGAAATTAGAAAAGAGACAATAACAAAGTAATTATTAATGTGAGTTGATGAAAAGAATTCTAATAGACAGTTTCACCTACCACCAAGAGTAACAATAAAGCAGGAAAGAAAAGATAGTAATAATACATAACTACAATATAACTAATCTACGCAGATGAACGTTGGTTTCGGGGTCTTGTTAGTGCTAGAATTGTTAGTATAGACCCGTACTTAAGCCCTGGTGGTCCCTCTAACAATAGTGATAGGCAGCTGTAGTTAAATCATGCGCAACTGTTTCTATAGCTATGTTAAAGGTATGATAAATCAAGTTTCGAAAAAATAAATAACTTAAATAATAGAAATATCTCAGATATAATTACTAGTATTAATCAGAAGATTGATTATATCGACACTTGACGAATCATCGTCAAACCCTTCATCCTTGGCCAGGGACGTTATTGCGTTGTAGCATATTGTGAACCATATTCTTCAAAATATGTTGTATGGGATTACAACTCCATTTCGTACAATTTAACAATTTTTCACTCCTCCACGAACCTTATATGCCTTTCACATGCCCCTTCCGAATTTTGACAACAAGATGTCAAACGCTAATTCTTGAGGTTTATTTGCTTTTTAACTCGGCAACACTGCGTGTTTGTTTTGATTCGCTGTTTTTATCGACTGTTTTTTATTTACTGTTTATCTGTGAAATCGCTCGTGATAATTACATCAGCATACCGTTTTAAACGTTTTTCGACCTATACTCGCGCGCGATAGTGAAAATTCGTACATTGTCGTCGTGTTTTGCTGTTTTTCATGTGAGTGCATTGTTGTGGTTCTAAAAGTGAAACCGTGGAATCTTTGTCTTCTTACCCACCACCACGCTTTTTTTTTTCGACCGCTGCGCAATCTGGAAGATTTTTCTGGCAGGAATTGCTTGCAAGCTCACGCATGCAAGGCTCTTTTTGATTGCATAACAAAGGCAATTCGACCTTTTTTTTTTACCACGAGAACGCTTTGTGATAATTTATTACTCGTTCTACTAGCTACAAAATGAATAGCACGTGCAAATCCTGTGAAAGCGAGATTTCTGAAATGAAACTCACCTGCCAAGGATTTTGCAATGCGGAATATCATCCTCGATGCGGCAGGATTTCTACATCTGTTTTGGATGAAATCAGCAAATATCATCAGTTATTTTGGCTTTGCAAATCGTGCTCTACTCTGATGAGAGATATGCGTGTTCGCAGCTCAATTCGATCCGCCTACGAATCTGGTCAAGAAGTTGTTCTCAGCAAGCATAACGAGATCGTTGAAAACCTTAAGTTGGAAATCATGAACGAGCTGAAAACCGAAATACGGAACAACTTTACTGCGCTAATCAACTCCAACTCATTAACGCCGAGATCTTCAAAGCACACCGAAAATACTAATGTTGTTCGTCGTCGACTATTCGGCAGACCGGAATCGAAAAAGCCTCCACAAGAACCTCTTATGTGTGGCTCAGCCGAGTCAGTATCCCCATCACTCAGCAATTTGGCGGCCGTAAATCAAGCTTCGAGCCGAAAGTTTTGGCTATACCTGTCACGTATTTCCCGCGATGTAACCGTCGAGCAGGTACGAGGTTTAGCAACGAAACGCCTTGGCACTGACGACGTTGAGGTTTTACGATTAGTAGCCAACGGAAAGGACGTCAGCTCTATGTCTTTCATCTCCTTCAAAATTGGACTGAGTGCAGATCTGAAGGAAAAAGCTCTCTCATCATCAACGTGGCCGAAAGGCATCTACTTCCGGGAATTTAAGGATAGCAGATCAGCCGCAAATTTTTGGAAACCCAGTCAAACTCCGACTCTTGCATCAGGGCGGAACCGTACGTCCCGAACTGTTCAGTCGGCGTCGGGAGATGGCGCCATGGAGGAGGAATAACTCGCGCAGTAATCAGTACCATGGAGACCTCTTCTCAGTTCGACACAGTCCCGCCTTTTGCTGTCGTCGTTCATCGTAGTCGTCGCGGTCCTGATGTTGCTTCTGACGAAGAGGTTCTCCGCACTGCGAATTCAGGCAAGTACCCGCAATTTGTAGAACGTACTCTTCCTGATGAATCTTCCGATTCCAGCGTTCTTTCTCCTTCCGATGCTTCTACTAGACCGCTGTTATCAACGTCCACCAGCCCGCTATACACCTGTTACTACACCCAAGCTCGTCATCAACATTCATCGACCGTAACTTCAACCGGTTTGGGACGCACGTCACAAAGCAGTATGGAAGCCCTGGACCCTCCTACCTCAGCTGTGCCCAATGCCAGTCTCAACGATGTTCCAAATGCTAGTTCCAGCCATCAAAGTCGTCCCGGCCCTGGGTCTAGTGATGGGGACAGGACTCTCCAAGCTGCCATCTATGGCAAGTATCCTTCATCTAATGACGTTTCTCGGGCTGATGCTGCCTCATCTTTCAGATCGCTGCCTGCCGAATCCTCTGCACCCTCATTGACAGCCCTTTTGTACTACCAGAACGTAGGTGGTGTCAATAGTTCGCTCGCCGAGTACCAGCTGGCATGTAGTGACGCATGCTACAATGTTTACGCCTTCACGGCAACCTGGCTTAATATAAACACATCATCGAAGCAACTGTTCGACGACACGTATAATGTCTACCGGCTAGACCGATCGCCGCGTAATAGCAACAAGAAATCTGGTGGTAGAGTTCTTCTTGCCGTGCGCTCAAAATTTAAATCTCGACTTCTGAAGCCTCCAGAAGACTCAACGGTTGAACATCTTTGGGTGGCGATATCCACTAAAACCGGGACTCTGTTTATTTGCGTGGTCTATATTCCCCCCGATCGTGTTAGCGACAGAAGCCTTATCGAAAAGCACGCTCTTTCTTTGGATTGGATCGTGTCACAAATGGGACCCAGCGACAATATCGTCATCGTGGGAGATTTCAACCTAAGCACGGTTTCATGGAACATCGATCCTAACGGCTTCCGCTATCCAGACAATTCCTGTTCGTCATTCAGACCGACTTCTCTCTCCTTGCTTGACGCTTATTCTACCGCTAGACTTCGGCAAATTAATGTCATTCCTAACGCGAATAACCGTTTGCTGGATCTATGTTTCATCAGCGAAGAATATGGCCAAAGATGTTCCGTACTTCAAGCTCCGACACCGCTTGTGAAAAGCTGCAGGAATCATTCCCTTTTGCTTCTGACACTGGAATTTAAACCTAAGTACAGCTTCCATGACAACATCGAAAAAGTTTATTATGACTTCACCCATGCTGATTTTGAGCAAATGAACAATTTTTGACGTAGACTACGTTTTACGGCAAGGGTAGGGTGTCAAATGAAAATCTAAAATTTTGCGACCGTCACGAAAAACCGTACGTTTTGTACGCGAATAACTCAAATAATACACGATAGATTTACATGATTTCTTCTTCAATCGGTCGGAAATTTTACCGGGCTCCAATTCAATTATCCAACATTATTCTCAAATAATAGTAAACTATTGAAAATAACGCAAATATGGTGATGTCTTATAATGTCATTTTGCAGAGTAAATTTACCAAATTTCCTATCACAGATTTTAAATCGAAGCAAGGAACGTCTTGCATCATCTTCTTCTTCTTTGTATTAGAGAGAGACTTTAACCAATCATGTCATAAGTCTCTCCATGTACGTCTCGCATGCAGCTGAGAACGGTGTAAAACGAACACTTAGGAAAATTTTGCTTCAGTCGTTTGGCAGCATTGAAGCTGTGCGGAGCTGGTCGCTGATAGAGGGTCGCTGGTAGCTGGTCGCAGGCAGCTGCTTCATTCGTCCGGCAGCGGAGCTGGTCGCAAAGGCAGCTGGTGGTCGCGTAGCAGCTGGTGGTGATATGTACCAAGGCTCTCCCAAACAGCGATCGTCGCGATGAGGTAAAATGGCGGATATGGGGGCGCACAATCGCGTCGGTATGTGCAAGCCGCCATCTTACCTCAACGTGGCAATTGTTTCACCGCGACTTCGTAAACGCTGCTGTTTGGGGGAAAGCGTCCTTAGGGACGAGCAGCAGTAGGTGGAAATAATCTGTCCTTTTGAGGACAATAAATTGAAATAAAAGAGTTGTTTATTAAAGAACTAATCTTAAATTTGGATGGAGGGCAAGCCGTCAGTAAAAAATTTACCCAGCTGGTTGGCGCAATCCATAAATTGATAATCTGTCCTTTTGAGGACAATCAATTTAATAAAAAAAAAAAGTTGTCTATACAAGAATTACACTTTTATTTCGTTCGGTTTGTGCGCCTAATATCATGGTACTGATTCGTTCGCCGCAACTGCAAAAACGCCTCCATGGAGGGCGAGCAGTCGGTAAAAATTTTACCTAGCTGGTTAGCGCAATCCATAAATTGATAATCTGTCCTTTTGAGGACAACCAATCCAGTTCAGAGAGCTGTTTGTATAAGAATTAAATTAATGTTTCGTTCGGTTTGTGCGTCATTTAATCTAGTGCCGATTTGTTCGTCACGACTGCAAAAACGCTACTGTTTGCGGGAGAGCCTCCATGGAAGGCGAGCAGGACAATTCTCCGACGGTGAAATTTTTTCCTAGCTGGTTGGCGCAACCCGCGATGAATCAATAAATCAACTCAATTTCTAATTTAAGAGAGTTATTTGAATAAGAGTTTATCTTACATTTCGGTCGATTGACGATCATATTGGATTTTGCCAAATCGTTACTAGGCAACAGTGTACTATGCAGCGGATCCATAAAATCAGTGAAAATAAATCAAAGCCTGCCGGTTGCTTTGATTTATTTTCACCGAAAAATCCTACCAGATACAAATCCATCTTTGCTATTTTCAATTTAATATTCTCAGCTTGAGAGTTTGTTTGATTGGGATTTTCATTTCAAATTGTCGATTGGCAGCCAGTGGTATTAGCAAAATTTGTTTGCCCTTCGTCGCATACCTTAAACTTGCCAACAACTAGTTGGGACGCTGGAGAAGGTCCTTCAACTCGAGGTAGGAAATTTGATATTTGACTAAGTGCATGTCATCATAGCAATTGAATATCACTTCATTGTATCGCTCCCTGTCTTAATAAATTTCAACATAGTATTAATTGTATTCTGGTGATGATATGCGCCGCGTGCTTTTACATCATACGAACCTTCACATGATATCGATACAAATAATGCGCTGACCATATTTTAATGCGTGATTATTTTCTCAGGTGTTTGAAACAAACTTTACTGAAATTCGTCCGAACAAGAATCCTTAATGATATCCATATCCATCCAAAGTTTTCGACTCAATAATGTTAGTTGGTGACTTTTCATGGTCCAGTACAGCAAACGCCTTGTTAAGCATGTCTTAGCAAAGGTATAACTAGTTGAATCTCGTTTCTAGCTAAATTATTGTATGAGTTATAGTTAAAATTGTAATCGTGCGCTACATAATCGACTGAGTCAAGGGACATGTACTCTATATACTTGTTCATAATCTTATAACAACTGCAAGATAATTTTTGTTATTTTCTATTTGATAAAACTTCCTGAGCTTTGAACATTTTTTGAGACACTTACACATCTGAAAATGTTGCAATTGATTATTGTGTTTTCATAACAATCACTAAACTGCCGTTATAAACATAATTGTCCCATGTATATAGGGAATCCCATAGAACATGGGACAATTATGCGTATAACGGCAGTAAACCTGTCGGATATTTTATGATAACGAATTTTATCGTTATTTGAATTCTAGAGTATTTCAATGTTAATTATTAACCCTTGAAATCCAGAATTGCTTAAATTGCATACATTGCAAATTTTTGATTCTTTGAAGTTGAATCAGGCAAAGGCATACTACAACTCAGATTGTATAAAAATGATCCGAATGGTATGGTATTTAAATGGTGAATGTTGAAAAGGAGACAAGACATCAGTCAAAATATATGTTTGTATGTACGTATTATAGAATTTCCTCCGCTGCCTGTCGTTACTGAAATCCCCCAAACGATGCAAAACATTGTTGATGGTTCCGGCGATGGTGAGAATTCCGAGATGCAGGCCATTCAGGCACAGTATGACATACTGATAAACATTTAGTAATGTTAAGCGATTATGATTATAAGAATGAGCAAAACTATCATTAATTTAATAATTTTATATTCTCTAACAGATCCTCGACTATCTGCTAGGTCTTAAAGATAGTCCATCGTAAAACGTGCAATCGTGACCGTGTCATCATTTAAACCAAAAGGCCGACCACCAAAGAGTTATAAAGCCACCAAAGAGTGTACAACAGAATTTTCCCACGCACTGACTTCATGAAACCAAACGGCCCTTTTCAGGGCCACCAAATAATATCTCAAAAGCGTACAATAGAATTTTCTTACATACTGGCTTCAAAACGCTGGTATAATGTCCCATAAGAGCCGCACCCGTCATATTAAGGGCAAAGTCAGTCGAGGATCTGAGAATAACGACCGATTTGAAAATAATTGAATGAACTGCTCTATATAATGAACCAATCACCAACACATACATACTATGGTACATAATGAACATTTTATAATTCTTTTTGTTGATATATTTTGCCGAAGAAGTATTGTTATCATAAAAAACCTAAGAATGATAAAAAGAGATTAGCAGAAGAGATCTTCTCTAATATATTCCAAGTTGTTTTTCCGGTACTTTACAAATCTTATTCTCATATTGGCAAATACAATCACCGCTGACATTCTCCTATTGCTACGTTCACGTAAAACATGTTCATATAAGGTCAAATATTTCCAGAATATTCATTATATTCTGATCAAAGTTCCACAGATTCCTTATATTGTTATATATTTTTGTTCAAGTACACGAATTCAGCAGTTTTTATTTCGTAGGGTATAAGTATATAAACATAAATTACATTATCATAGACTCAATGGAATAAAATTATTTTGATATTCTCCATTCATAGCGAGCAAAATAATAGCTGAATAATATATAACACGTTAGAAACACTCAAAAGGCATAATGGCAAAGACCTACTCTGAACATCGAAGTGAACTCAACTCTATTCCTGCATTCATCGCTTGGCATCCGTTTGTATGTAGAAGTACGGATGAAAAAATGTTGCTCTTCTCCCCGGGATTACTCGAAATTCATATATGAAACTATGTTATATTTTTACATCAAAAGATTGCTAAGAAAATTTGCAATCTTATGGTACCAATAAAAGTACATAAAACAAAATTTTGTAGCATACTTTTTGAATTTCCAAAAACCACCTAAAACGTTCCACGCTATGGGAGCTCCGAACCGTGGGAGGTGGAGGACGAAAAAATAATAATTACCAACAGCACAAACCGTCTGTTCATTTCCAGTTTTAGTATATGTCCTGCCGTAGCTAGGATAGGATGTACGTTTCGTTTAGGAAGAATTGGACATCGAAGAGGATTACTTTGAAACGCCGACAACGTGGCATCAGTATTTTTCAGAATGAGGAAGTGCAGGGAAGATGTTTGTTCAATTGATACAATTTTTTATTTTTCTTTCAAATGATTAGTCAAACGGCTAACAAAATACTTGATTATTTCAAAACTGGCTAACATTTTAGGTATAATCGTTTGAACTTTATGGATCGTTCTATATTTCATAAACAACGAGTCACTTATTGAATTCAAATGGATATTGCATATGTTGAATTAAAACAAATCTTTGTTTTTTTTTTCTGTAATCAAAAATTGTATTGTATTGACCAGATGATATCATAAATTTACAGACTATTTTCATCGACCAACTAATAAACTAACTTGAAGTTAATTAATCCATATCAGAACCGTTTCGCCAATATTTGAAAGGAAAAAAAAATTAATGTAGGCATATTATAAGATCAGAATGTTCAAGTGTTTTTACGGAAAGTTGTACAAGTAATAAGAATATTTTGAGAAAATTTAAACCAATCATCTGACGATATGTGTATGTGCCAGGTGATTTCCCAAAATAATAAATCAATTAAGTTTACATACATTAAATTGTTATATTATGTATTCTCCGTGAGAGGAGTAACGATTATGATTTAGAAGGAGATGTTCGCTCATCACCATGAGGCACCAAGAGTGAACAACAATGTTTTTGGCTAGAATGAAAGATGTGAAGAGAAAGTGTTGAAAGGTCCGTCAGAGTGCGGCAGGTAGGAAAATTAACAGATGTTTTTGAAAATTGAGCGAAAGGGCATGTATCCAGTGGTACTCGAACCATGGACGTCAATCTTTGCCTAACATCCCACTGCGGGGTAGGTTGTAGCGACGGAACAAGTCCGCCACTTCAACAGGCTGTAAACCTGTGTGTTTACATTGGCCTTGTAAACTTGCTTTTGAAGCGTTTCGCTTTAGAACGCCTCTTAAAGCGTCACAAGGCCCTTTTCCATAGCAAGTGGCAAAAAAGTTCCACTCTGCATTAAGACCGAAGTCCTTGTACATGTGGCACAAATTGGAAGCAGTCATCTTATTTCTGTATTGACTGCCTTCATTAGAAAAAAATGGATATTTTTCAGGTGAGGTAGCTTTTTTTTAATGAAATTCACACAATCTGTTACAAACAGCCGAACGGCAACATGGTTATGTTTAGTAAATTCTGCGATTGCTATGAAGCTTGTAAACTTTAAATTTTGTGCTTCATCCTTATAATATATGGCAAAAGGATGGATTGTATAGCGTCCAGAATAACAAAAGAGTAATTTTCAGAGAAGTCAGCAATTATAATGCAGTCAGTTGCTTCCAAATTAGTTTTAAGTTGTTTTAAGTAGTTAACTTGTTGCTCTGCAATAATATTATGCGGAGATAATTCGCTTAATTTTTCTAAAAATGTTTCCACAAACTCTTCTGCATCCATTCGCATTGAATTTAGATGACAACGATCTGTTTGCTCCCATTGTTTAAATTCTAAGGAATCGATATTTTGAAGAAAATTCATCAGGTCATTCTCCAGTGTTTGCGTACCCGGGCAATGATCACAGGTTTTCAACCAACATTTCTCTGTAGGATTTCATGATACGTTTTAAAATGGTTAGGAATAAGTTTCTTAACCTTAAGGGTTTTAAACATTAATTTAACATTCTGATGATAAATGCATACGCAGACATGCGTTGCACTTGAACCAGCCAGAATACAATTTTTTGGGCGGCTACTGAAAAACATTGAAAATCCAATTTAAAAAGTAGGATATTGCTCTTTGAATATTAAACACGGTTCAGAAATGGTGAGTTCTTGAGTTTTACATTCTAGCACTTGGAGTTGCTGGCTCGTTTTCTTTCTTGATAAAACGATAAAGTCTGCAATAGCAGGTATTACAAAAGTAGGAATAGCTTTTATCCAACTTTGTTCTCCTTTCCACTGCATAACCATATAGTTTAGGAGTAGGTTTCCTGTAACTATTAATCTAAACATGGCAATTTGAGCAGTCATGCTTCATTGTATTAAACGTTTCTTTAGTAAGGTTTCAGTTCGGTTCACTCAATGTGGATTAATTCAAAATATGAGTTAAGCTTACTCAGTCGTGGTTTACGCTACAACTCAAATTCGGCATGAGTGCCCCTGCAATCCTTATGAGCACTTATCATGTATTTGGACGCTAACGGACCATTGTGGCTCCAGTTATAGCGTAAACCATGGCTGAGTAAATCGTAGCAATGTTGGTCTCTGCTTTTAAACAATTTGAGGCTGATTTATAGTTCTTACATTTAATGGGGTCAGAATTGGACCAGCCTCCCCTACTTTTGATGGGTACAATACTTCACAAATAAAACTAGATTTGTAAACATGGTTATCATGAATTTATTAGGAATAAGTTTGATAACTTCAATGAAATGATTCCCGCAGTTATTTTAAAGTGATGGAAAATGATGCTCATTCCATGTGTGTATAGGCAAAAAACTTGAAATTTTCAAAAAATTCAACCCAAAATCGGCTCGATGAACATTTGAGATTTTTTGATATGTTATGTAAAAATGTTTGAATTTTAATAAAAAAATATAAAAATAAATAGTCGTTGTGGTCCAACATTTCAAAAATCATAAAAAACAAATATATTGACCATTTTAGCATATTTGAGTACATTAATTATTTTAACAAATATTTTCAATAAAAACAAGAAGTAATAATCTTTCTATTTATAAAAAAATATTTGAAATCGATTCAGCGGTTCAGAAGTTATGATTTTTTTTAAATAAAATATTTCGAAAAATGTCGATTTTTCTGGTAACCCTATATCGAACATGGTCACCCTAATAAAAAAATTAAAAAATACGGGTCTTATTATTTTTGATGGAGAACATACCAAGCGATTTTGAGCAAAATCGGACAACTGTTTTTTTCAACTCTATTCCTTTCCCGTGGAATCGCCGTATATATATATATATATATATATATATATATATATATATATATATATATATATATATATATATATATATATATATATATTATATATATATATATATATATATATATATATATATATATATATATATATATATATACACGGTGTTCAATAAGTTCGAATACAAGTTTTCATCATTGCGTAGGTATGCACCATGTACATATTCTGCATTGGTATTGGTGTCAGCTTTAGCTTCATTCATACGCTACCGAATGTGCGCGGTGTTGACATTCTTTTAGTTGTTGTTCGTTTGTTACGCGCGATGAAAGAGTATCGGGACTTCGTAATTAAGCGTTTTTTGAACGGTGAGCGACCCGGCGATATATTCCGGCTGCTGAAATCGCATGGAGTCAAGCGGAACTTTGTCTACACGACCATCAGGCGATACCGGGAGATCCGGTCGGCCGCGTTCAGCGAGGACGCCACGGGTCATCAAGATCGTGAGGGAGCGAATTCGGCGCAAAAAGAACCGCTCAATCCGGAAAACGGCTGCAGATCTCAACGTTTCCATTGGAACCGCTCACACCATACTCACCAAGGACCTTGGTTTCAGGTCTTACAAAAAACGTAAGGTCCATGGCGTTTCGGAGGCTACCAGCAAAAAGCGGTTGGATCGAGCTAAGAGGATCCTCTCTCGGCACGCTGGTCAGGAGTTTGTTTTTTCGGACGAGAAACTGTTCGTGCTGCAGCAGCCGCACAATGTGCAAAATGACCGGGTGTGGGCGCCATCGAGGGACAGCATTCCTGAATCCAATATAAACATCCCTCGGTTCCAAAGTGCCGCGTCGGTGATGGTTTGGGGGGCAGTATGCAAACGTGGTAAGCTACCCTTGGTGTTTATTGAAAAAAACGTCAAAATCAACGCGGCGTACTACAAAACTGAGGTTTTGGAAAAGGTTGTTGCCCCCAGTCTCCGAAGCCTCTACGGCGATGAGCACTACGTGTTCCAGCAGGACGGTGCACCAGCCCATACGGCAAATGTGGTTCAAGCCTGGTGTCGGGACAATTTAACCGACTTTCTGGACAAAACTTTGTGGCCTCCCAGCTCCCCGGACTTGAATCCTCTCGACTTTTTGTTTGGTCCTATATGATGGCGAAGCTGAACGAATACAAGGTCAGCACTTTGGATCATTTCAAGACGGTAATTCTCAAAATCTGGGACGAAATGCCCATGCAGTCCGTGCGTGCCGCCTGCGACGCGTTCGAGAAACGTTTGAAGCTCGTTAAGGAGTACAAAGGGGGGGTCATTCCAAGAGAAATGTTGTAAACGTTCCTTGTAAACAGAGCTTTCAATAACATAAATCCAAAAAATAAAAAAACATGTTTTCATTTTTTTAACAAATTTTGAAAGTGTATCCGAACTTATTGAACACCGTGTATATATATATAAATATATATATAAATATATATATATATATATATATATATATATATATATATATATATATATATATATATATATATATATATATATATATATATATATATATATATATATATATATATATATATATATATATATATATATATATATATATATATATATATATATTCCACCGGAAAAGAATACAGTTGGCCGATTTCGCTCAAAATCGCTTGGTATGTTCTTCATCAAAAATAATAAGACCCGTATTTTTTTATTTTTTTTATTAGGGTGACCTTGTTCGACATAGGGTTACCAGAAAAATCGACATTTTTCGAAATTTTTTATAAAAAAAAAATCATTACTTCTGAACCGCTGAATCGATTTTTAATGTTTGTTTATAAATAGAAAGATTATTACTTCTTGTTTTTATTGAAAATATTTGTTAAAATAATTAATGTACTCAAATTTGCTAAAATGGTCAATATATTTGTTTTTTTATGAATTTTGAAATGTTGGACCACAACGACTTTATATTTTCTTATAAAAATTCAAACACGTTTATCACGTTTGCCATAACTGGAACACTGCACCAATTATTGAATTGTTACCAAATTAATTATTGCTGGGAATACTTGCGAACTTTTGTGGTTAACCTCAAAGCTTTTCACGATTATGTCGCTGTGAAGCAAATGGATACTTTTGAAGAAATTTATATCTGTAGATGAAATCAGTTCGTTCTTTTTTTGCATAACTGGTTTGAATTGTTACCAAATTAATTATCTTAGAGATAAAATCGTCTAGCTCAAACCTTTGTAGGGGTAAGGGCGGGACTATCATCATCATTAACCCCGGACAAGCAACGGTACCTCGCATAGGATGTGACGAGAATCGACAGTGGGCTCTGTTAAATTTCTATAAAATATAACAAAAATCTGAACGTAGCTCTGACAAGCGAGTAGGTGCCGCTTTAGGTACGTTTGCCCACTCCACACAGGAGTGTCAACCGGCACATTAGGATCAAAGCTAGGGAGACCATAATTTACGGCATACTGGTCACAACATCGAACAAGGATACGGCATGGATCAACGGATTGGACTTGACGCTCAGGGCTGGCAGTCTGAATCTCAGTATGAAAGAGTTGCACCTTCCAGAAATGGCAAATGGGCTAATGGTGGGCTGCCCCCATTCCGGTAAAACCTTAGCAGGTCCCCGTGTACGTTCAAAACCCTTCACCAAACTTGGTGCGTAGTTGCACAACGGCCACAATGAAATCAAAGAGATGGAGACGCGTGACAAATCGGGCGCAGTGAGGATGAGAGCAGAGACTGTCGAAAAGGCGCTGAAGGACACTGAAGAGGCAACGGAGAAGACAACGGTTTAAGCTCTGATGACACCGAAGGAACCCCAAAATCCACGCTCGGAGAAAAGAAAAAGGGATAAACCAGGAGAGGAAGAGGAGCTGAAAAGGTACCAAAAACGACGAGGAAAATGGAGAAGGCATTTTATGGCACACTGTTGGCATCCAGAAAGAGGAAAAGTAGAGGAAGAGAAAACAGGCAAGTGAAAACGTCAAGAGAGCAGAAGAAGTAGATACCTCGGCCTCGTCGGGAGTGAGGTAAGGGCGACGCTCTGATTTTTAAGCTATAACTACGCTGAACTCTTCCGAAAAGTGAGAGCTGATCCGAAGTTAGGAAGAAGGGGAGAATGTGGTGAAAACCAGACGCACCAAGCAAAGTGAGATGCTCTTTGAGCTGAAAAAGGATCCTGCCATCAAGAGCACAGCCTTCAAGACGCTCGTTGAAAAGTCTCTTGGTGGGGTGGTTATAGTAAGAGCTCTATCCCAGGAGACAGTGATCGAGTGCAGTATCTTAACGAGATCACAACAGAAGACGAACTGAGGAGGGAGGGCGCTGAAGGGATAATGCGATCTTAGAGATGCACCAATGACAATCCGGTTGAGAAAGGCGTATAGTGGCACACAGACGGCGGCGATACGTCTGCCGATAGCTGCAGCCTACAAGCTGCTGGAGTCGGGTCGTGTAAAAGTTGGGTGGTCGGTGTGCTCACCGATGGCCGGCCCTTGAGTTGCAAAGGAATTAGAGATATGCTTCAAGTGCGTAGGACTACCAGGTTACCAGGCGAAGAACTGCAAAGGCCCTGACAAATTTGACCTGTGCAGTGGAAAGGGTCATTTTGCAAGAAACTGCACAATGCAAAGGAGATGGATGCATTGCAAAAAGCAGAACGGAAAGGAGGACGGGGGACAGAATTTGCTTAACTTGTTGAAGCCATAGCGGATGGCAATGGAACAGCATCTACAGAGATTCATTTTCGACCGGCTTCATTGATTGCTCACCACTGTCAGGTAAAAGGTTGTTCGATTTCCAAATCTTAAAAAAAATCATCATTCGGAGCTATGGGAATGACACAGGCAGTGTTGACAAAAGTCATCGTCAAAGCACATAAAACCACAGTAGCGACGAGTCTGTTTCCTTCAATGTCGCGCAAGGGAAACATGTTGACTAGCAACGCAAAGCCTGTCGTCGTGCAACAATAAAGTTGTAACGTTATACAAGTTCGATGATGCCAACTAGTTGTTCGTCACAAACCCTTCCTAGTCACGCAACAAAAAATATGCGAAGAACCATAGTCATCGTTTTGATGATGCATGAATATTTTTTAATCGTCACGCCTTAGAGGGTGCATGAAGAAAACCGGTATGTTTTGGTCGCAAAATCTAAGAATGGCGAAGACGTCCTCTACGGCTGTAAAGGGTTATTCATAAGTCACGTCGACTAATTTTTGATATTTTCAGAACCATCTCCCGGCTTTGATTATTCATATGAATATTTTCTATAACCTATTGATTAGATAAGAAATCAGAAGACATTGTATGATTTTTACAACCGACGTACCTTCAAGAACATCTTCGCTAAAATATAATTCAACTGAAATTTTTATTTATTGTTAAAATTTCAACCTTTCATACGGTTGAAATTTTGACAGGCACAGCAAAAATGGAAGAAATATATAAACATTTACTAGGCTCATCCTTTTCGGTACTTTTAGCTACTGAAACAAGCTGACATGAAAGCGTTCGAAGCGAAGAAAGTACTTTTATATTATACCGAAATTTTGTCCGAAGGTGTTATCATAGCAGTTTAAGCCAATTTCAAGTTAGAAATCCTTTCTGCGACTCAATTCAAAGCATTTCAGCCTGTTTGGGTAAGATCATGCATTGCTGGCAAAACACACGTGTTTGCCTCTGTTTGTGTTTTTTCCAACAGATCGTGCAAATAACTAAAACTGTTCATGATTCTTATTTTTTTCAAAAAGCCTGACAAATTGTATCACAACTACCTCCTGAGGCTAAAGTTCACATCTATAGTGACTTCAACCAAAGATAAGCTGACTTTTTTCAGGACTCTGACAATAAAAGCATCTTAGGCTTTGTTCACATGTTACGTAACGCAAAAAACGGGATTTTGGACCCTCTCCTCCTATGTAACAATAAGTAACACGTGACCAGACTCCCTATAATTACGTAACGCTTACGGATCCCCTCCCAATTCTCAATTATGATAAAATCATCACAAAACTGTAATTGTTGTTATTTTTATGATTAATTCTCATTTGGGTAACGTGAAATTAGTAAAGATTGCAATCATCAGTCAATACATTTCATTTTAGTTATTTAAACCTATTATAAAGATTACGAAAAACATTGCACTTATTGTATTCAGGTTACTGAATGTTCTTAAAACTGTTACAATTGTAAGTTTAACAAGCTTACTCAACTGTCTTTAAATTAAAAAAAAAGTTCAAAGTTTTATTCATATCACTTAAATCTAGTTAAAAGATTGCAACAATATGTTATGCAATGCATAATATTAACCTATTGCAAATATTATAATCTAATTATTATAAATTATATTTTTTATCCACTAATCAGAGTTTTCCTTTTGATCCGCGCAGTGTATGAATAAGGGTGCGCTGTGTACGACTAATTCATGACGGCAGAAACATAGAGCAACAGAGCAATAACAGTAAATTTCCTGGAGCAAGCAGATCCCAGAAAAGTATGTTAGAAGTCATTGTTTACAAATGTTACTTTCGACCTTTTGACTATTTTGTCTAGATTTGATGTAGGCTTCACGCAGAGGAATATTGGGCGATTGCACGCAATGATTAGAATCAACATTTCTTGGGTAATAAATCAAACCACACATTGTTTAAGTTTAATGCAATCATATATTTGAAGCAACAAAACAAACAATATATTTCTCAGATGCAAGATTAATGGAAAATTGCGCCAATTGGTGATGTAAATCGTCATAAAATACCTTTCGTTTAGAAGAACACATTTAAATAGTACGTCTCCATTTATCGAAGCTTTAGAATTTGGTCGGAAATCAAAAGATAGACCCAATCCATTTTTCTTAAAATTTCAGATTTCTTACACCACTTGGCCATGAATGTGTTTCTCGGAACTCCTCTAAGAAACATATCCGATTGGCCATCAAAGAAACCGAAATTCAAAACTATGGCGATAATTGGTGCAGTGTTCCAGTTATGGCAAACGTGATAAACAATACAAAAATAATGTTTAGGCTCAGTTTCGATATTTTTCCTTCAAAATATGGATTGAAAGCTTTCATTTGACGTATTGAAAGTGGGGTTTTCCCAAAAAATTTATACATAGGGTATGTGTCCCTTGACTCAGCCTAGTATGCAACAATCGATTACATTTTTTATCATAATTCATAAAGTTTTTCAGCTGGAAGCAAAATTTAATTAGCTATACACTTGCCAAGATATGTTTAATTAACCATCTGGTAGTATTTATTACGAAAAGTTACACAACTCATTTTATAGAGTCAGAAACATTCGAGGGATATGGATGTAATGTCGGTCTATGGGTACCAAATTGGGTCTAATCATGGATGCAAGTTTGTCCCATTCGATAGATTTGTTATTGAATGTTGACTATGTGCGCTTTGTGCTGATTTTCTGATTCAAGGCGTTGACAGTTGTATTCGCTTTACCCAACAAACAGATTCACAAATCAAACTATACTTAAACTACTAAGAAACACGTAAGTGACTTTTACATATAATTTAGCGGCCATTCGGCAATCAACACATTATAATTCACCCTACAAGGATTTTGTTCCTTAAGTTTGTGTTAATTTGAGCCATATTTTTTTTTTTTTTAATTAATCATTTATTTGTACAGGCTCAATCGAATCAACTTTACAGAGCCAAATTTTCATGTTTTTCTACATCATTTATCTTAAAACTAATGTTAGGAGGAAAGAGCCGATTACTCGCGGCCGTCTCGAGGTTAATAGGAACTACAAATTACGGATGGGAAAGAGGGTGGGAATTTAAAGTATGGTTTACATAACACATCAAATTTAAATTCTAAATTATTGAAACACTTATAACTATACAATTTATGGTTTTCTTTTGACTTGAACATTTTTTGAAAAAGAAAAAAAAACACACACACACACATACACAGATTAAAAAAAAAAACTTAAAGTAAACATACAGGTTAAACTAACTACAATCTAAAGCTAATGTTAGTCAACAACACATAAATGAGTTTCATGTACTCCAAATCACGTACAGCCAAAATATCTCGAATTGGCACATTGGGTTGTCTACCTCGAGCCCGAAGGGAATCATATAGCCCCGATCTGACTCCACAATGTTCAGCACATGACCAAACAACGTGATCTGCGTCTTGATAGCCTTGTCCACACTCACAGAGATTGCTGTCGCTCAGCCCAACCCGGTTTAAATGAGCGTTCAAAGAATAATGATTGGACATGAGGCGAGACATGACACGAATGAAGTCTCGACCCACATCCATCCCGCTAAACCAAGATTTCTTCGACACCTTTGGGATGATAGAATGTTGCCATCGCCCCAAATCTCCTTTACTCCATTTATGCTGCCAGCTGACGAGTGACTGTTGACGAAAAATAGTAAAAAATTCGTTGAAGGCGATTGGTCGATCATAAATATCGCCTTCCATAGCGCCCACCTTTGCAAGCGAGTCCGCTTTCTCATTGCCCAAAATTGAACAATGAGATGGGACCCATACAAAGGTGATGATAAAATAACGCGAAGATAAAGCACTTAGAAGCTCCTGTATTTTCATGAGAAAATACGAGGAGTGCTTTACCGGCCTCAATGAGCGAATAGCCTCTATAGAACTGAGACTATCCGTGAAAATGAAGTACTGATCCGGTGTTAGTGAGGCAACAATTTCTAGCGTGAAATGTATTGCCGCTAATTCAGCGACATATACGGAACAAGGAGCTTGAAGTTTACGGTTGGCGCTATAAATTTCATTAAATATTCCAAAGCCTGCTGACTCCTCTATCAAAGATCCGTCAGTGAAAAACGATTTAGTGGAATCAACTTGGCCAAACTTTGCAGCAAATATCACCGGAGCAATCATAGGACGATGATGCTCTGGGATTCCACGAAGCTCCTGCTTCATGGATAAATCAAAATGAACCGAATTGTCGAAATCGGAGAAGCAAACACGGTTGGAAATGTTCGGCGAAGGGCTGACATCCTGTGTTATGTACAAATGGTACAAAGTCATGAAGCGCGTTTGAGGATTCAACTCAAGAAGCTTCTCAAAATTTTCGATCACCTGGGGGTTCATAACTTCACACCTGGTGAGGAGCCGGAGAGATAACTCTGAAAACCGATCCGAGAGTGGCAACATGCCAGCCAGCACTTCAAGACTCATGGTGTGAGTCAAGTGCATGCAACCTAACGCGATACGAAGACACCGATACTGAATACGTTCCAGTTTAATGAAGTGCGACCGAGCCGCTGACTGAAAACAAAAACTACCGTATTCCATAACCGACAAAACCGTTGTCCGGTACAACGTTAGAAGATCTTGTGGATGAGCTCCCCACCAGGTCCCGGTAATTGTGCAGAGAAAATTGATCCTTGGCTGGCACTTTCGCTTCACATACTCAATATGGGATCTCCAGGTGCACTTTGAATCGAACCAGACCCCAAGATATTTAAATGACATAGAGTGAGTTATCGGCTTACCCCAAATTTGAAGCTTTGGTTGTGCTGGGTTATGCTTCCTTGAAAAAACTACCAACTCAGTTTTCTCCGTAGAGAATTCGATACCTAGCTCTAGAGCCCAAGTAGACAAATTGTCTAAGGTATCCTGTAAGGGTCCTTGCAGATCGACCCCATTGGGTCCCGTGACAGACACTACGCCGTCATCTGCAAGTTGTCTCAACGTACAGTTGTCACCTAGACAACCGTCAATGCCTTTGACATAAAAATTATATAAAAGGGGGCTTAAAAATGATCCCTGGGGGAGACCCATGTAGCTAAATCGTGAAGCTGTAAAGGTTCCATGAGAAAAGCTCATATGTTTCTCTGACAGCAAATTGTACAAAAAATTATTCATTAATGGTGAAAAGCCACAAGCGTGGAGTTTATCTGAAAGAACTTCAACAGATACTGAATCAAAAGCCCCCTTTATGTCCAAGAATACAGAAGCCATTTGCTCTTTTTTAGCAAAAGCTAACTGAATATCTGTGGACAGCAACGCGAGACAGTCGTTCGTTCCCTTACCCCTACGGAAACCATATTGAGTATCTGAAAGCAGGTTGTTCGTCTCAACCCATTTGTCCAGACGGAAAAGGATCATTTTCTCCAACAACTTTCGAATACAGGATAACATCGCGATGGGTCGATAGGAGTTGTGGTCGGACGCGGGCTTACCAGGTTTTTGAATGGCAATAACTCTCACCCGTCTCCAATCATCCGGTACAATGTTGAGTTCCAAAAACTGATTAAACAAGTTCAACATGCGCCTCTTCGCGACGTCTGGGAGGTTCTTAAGCAAGTTGAACTTGATTCTATCAGCCCCTGGAGCCGTATTGCCACACGAAAGGAGTGCGAGAGAGAACTCTACCATTGAAAAGGGTTGGCTAATCTCATCTATCGAGTTCGTGTTTTCGCGAGGAATCATCCGTGCCGGCACAGAATCTGGACAAACTTTTCGCGCAAATTTGAGGATCCATTGGTCAGAGTACTCCTCGCTCTCGTTGTTCGTAGTTCGGTTACGCAACCTTCGCGCCGTGTTCCAAAGAGTACTCATCGACGTTTCGCGCGACAGCCCGTTCACGAATGTTCGCCAGTAACCGCGTTTCTTGGCCTTGATGAGGCTCTTAAGTTCGCGTTCGAGAGCCGTGTATACTTCGAAGTGCTCAGGTGTTCCACGTCTACGGAAAACTTTAAACGCGTCGGACTTTTTACGGTAAACCTCGGTGCATTGCTGATCCCACCATGGAGAAGGAGGTTTCCTGCGAGATGACGTCCCTGGAACTGGTCGAGTTTGAGCTTGAAGCGCGCTGTCTAAGATCAGGTTGGAGAGGAAGTTATACTCTTCCAGCGGTGAAAGCCTTTCTACCGTCGTTACGGCTTCATCTACTGCTGTCCTAAACTTTGTCCAATCGATGTGACGGGTAAGATCATACGTGACGTTGACAGATTTCGACGGATTGAACCCGGTGGCAACCGAAATTTTTATGGGCAAGTGATCACTACCGTGGGGATCTTGAATCACATTCCATGTGCAATCCAACGATAATGAATTCGAACAAAGTGTGAGGTCTAATCTACTGCCAACTGAGGATGTACCAGCCAAACGTGTTACTTCTCCATTGTTAAGTACTGTCATATTGAAGTTGTCACAGAGGTCATATATTAGGGAAGACCGGTTGTCATCGTACAGTTCTCCCCAGCCTGTACCGTGAGAGTTAAAATCTCCCATGACCAACCGCGGAGCAGGAAGAACCGAACAAATATCTGAGAGTTGTTTTCGGTTAATGGAGGCTCTTGGAGGAATATATACAGAAGCAATGCAAAGGCTTTTATTTTTAATAACAGCCTGACATGCGACAACTTCAATACCTGGAATGGGAGGAAAATTCACTCTATAGAAGGAGTAGCACTTTTTGATCCCCAAAAGTACTCCCCCTCCACGCGAATCCTCACGATCAAGACGAATAATATTGAAATCATGAATCGGAAGATTGATTTCGGAAGAGAGCCATGTTTCACAAAGAGCGAATGCATCACAACCGGTAGTGTGAGCTAAAAATTTAAAAGATTCCAATTTAGGAATCAAACTTCGACAATTCCACTGTAGAACAGTGATCAAATCCCCGACCTCATTTGGAAAATTATCCATCGAAGGAAATGATAGCTGCAAGGATGGGCCACTTTAATGTTAATTTCTGCAAAAAAGTTTTCACAGTGGGAAGCATTGCCATAACAATGCTTTTGAGAGGGTCAGAAATTTCGAGGTACTTAAAGATACCTTCGGCAATGTCATCAAATGAGAACAGCCCACTAGAGGAGGGGGCTTTTGTTCTTAAAATTGGGGCTTCAGGGGTTTTGGATGTCCCCGGGAGAGATGGAAAGTCCTGGGTGTAGTTAGTACTACGAAAACCAGGTGGATTAGGATTTTCCTTTTTTCCACCTTTCCTTGAATTGGGCAAGCTGGTCTCGGGCTTCTTATCAGCAACTTTCCGTGGGCGGACGCGTCTTCGCTTCCTTGAAGCACCTTCCGGAAAGGTGAACGATGTTCCCTCTTCAGCCGAATCAAAGTCAGACTCGTCATCTGACAGAGGAGCAAAGGGATTTGTATTGGCATCGGGTGATGGTGAGGCTTTTTTAACCATTTCAGCAAATGATTGCCTGGAACGCTGTTTCAGCGAGCGTTCTAATTTTTCCCCGTGTTGTTTGTACGCCGGGCACGATGAGAGAGCATGAGGAGGAGTTCCTTTACAAAAAGCGCATTTAGGTGTGCTGTCTGCGCACGCGCCATCCTCATGCTTCTCCCCGCAGTTGGAGCAGCGCGCCTTATTGCCGCAATGGGAGGTCGTATGTCCCATCTGCTTGCACTTTTCGCAGATCATGACCCGAGGTACAAACAATCGCACAGGTAGCCGAAGTTTTCCCAACTCGACGTATTCGGGGAGGGCTGAGCCAGAGAAGGTCACGCGAAACGAGTCTGACGGTGTAAACTTTTTTTCGCCCTTGTTGGTCGACACTGTGCCAAGTTGGCGCACATCAAGTATCTTTACTGGGGGAAGCAGAGGGTTCTTAAATCGACCAACCCCCCGCTTCAGCAGGATCTCAGGGGTCAGACTCGTTTCGGAGACCACACCTTCAATTTCAATACCCCGAGCTGGGATATACACTCTATATTCTAGAGTAAAGAGCTGGGAGACAGCAATCTCATTAGCTTGCTTGAGATTGGACACAACGACCCGAAGTTTATTGGGTCTGACTTTAATTATCTCGGTCACGGCCGAGAATCGCTTCGTCAGATCATCAGAAATCTGACAAACATTTAGAGGTTTCGATTTGGGCTGAAAATAAACAACCCATGGCCCAGTTGAACTATCTGGATAAGCACGTGATCTGGTAACTCTATGAGCTACCTCATCATTTCGTGCCATAGATGATTCATCTTGCGATAAATCATCCATGGCTCGCTTGTGGGAGCTTATCACACTCAACCACTAACGTAATTATCTACAATCAATCACAGATAAACAAACTAAACCTAAAAAAAACTAAAACTAAGTTCACTCTCACACACTATCAATCACTCTCCACACTCACACACACACTACGATGAAAATGACTCAACTTATCTTATATACTACTAAAAACTTATCTTATAAGTATCACGGATCTACTGCAGCTGGGCGACGAATGTGTGCTGCTGCTGCCGAGCGACGATGAGTGACCGCGTGTACCGTCTAAGCGATGACGGTGATGTTGCTGATCGGTGGTAGTTGGTGGATGGAAGAATGCACGCTTCACACGATGGGCTGCTGGTATGCGTGCCGTATAGATGCGGAACAATATGGCTTCTCGATCGTGGCAATATTGCTAATTACAATCAATGACGTTGTTGCACCACTTATCACACAATGTCCTCTTCTTCAGCAAACCAAGACTGATTTCACTCACGACGATTTCACTGGCGATTTATAAAAACTGATACTGAAGACTGTAAACAACTCGTAAAAAGCTTTCAAAGCAACGGAAAGCGGACTGAACGAACTGTACCGTTCGCTTGTTCACTGGGCAATAATTTGAGCCATATGAAAAGCATTCAACCGAAACTCAGACATTTTTATTGTAAATGTTACCAATAACAACATTTTTACTACACTTTCCATGCAACAGGCCAAAGTTGGGAACCTAATGAGAAATATGTTCCTAACATTGGGTCTATGGTTTTCATGTTAAATCATTGTTATTTTACCTAAGTGACCTGTTAGTTTATAACGTGTGACTATTTTCTGTACATCTTGGCTGCATTATTTGGTTTATAGGTTCCATTTCGGCAAATTTCGATCATTCGAAGAGAGCGTGGATAATCTGTTCAGCTTAACCAGTAAAGTTATGGTGTCTGAAAAGTTAAGGAAATTGAAATCTACGCGAATGTGAACAGTTATAAATTGATTAATAATATCTCAATTGCTTTGAAATAGATCGGTCATCCTGATAGTAACATGATTTTGTTGATTATCCCCGAAATAATGACATATTTGGTACATAGGCCGAATCAAGGAGCTAGGCTAATATTACATCCCGTTACCCTAGTTCTTCACTAGTATAAATTAACCCTTTTCTACTTGCTACCATCTATTTCGCTTGGGACACAGTCAGTTTTATTCATGTAAATTGGTTATTCGCTTTTGATTTTTTTTTTCAAATTGGTTATTTTGTTACGTAACGATTTTAAAACCCTCCTCCCCCATATGTCACAATAATTAACGGTTGCTCAACTCCCCTCTTCCCCCTTCATGTGTTACGCAATTTGTGCACAAAGCTTTGCTTCCAGTTGTTGCAGACAAAGAAACTCTGCAGTTTATTTTCGACAAAACTGCTAATTTAGGTCTAAATCAAAGTAATAACGTCAAAAATCAGCAGAACTGTTACTTGGGCTTTCTGCTGACCAATGTATACGAAGATTTATACGTGAATGAATAATTGAATCCCTTATATTAAAATGAAGCATTTCACACAGCAATCGAATTCTCTTTATTTAATCATGAAACTCAAAGACCCAACGACTGTGAATTCGAGGAAATCTTTGTATATTACAAAGCAAATTATGAAAATATTAAACGCAGATTAAGTAGTGTAAACTGGCAACTAATACTACACACTACCAAAATGTCGTGTAAATTTCAGTCTCCCGAGACCGACACATGCAAGCGTCCTTTAGCACATAAGCATGAGTTGAAAGAGATGCGACAATAAAGACTGGACTCGGAAAAAATTAGACACACAAAAATGATCACCAAAAATCCATTTTAAATCGGATACTTCTCAAATTTTTAGGGATTAAATAACTATACAATATCTATCTTTTGGCATAATTCATTTATTGAATTTTCTCCCCCAAGATAAATGCTCGTACATTTCTCTTAACACTGCTCATAAGATCATGGGCGAGGTTTTGTCCATCTTCCTTACACAATTTCTCCCAGTTTTTCTTCAAAGCTTCATTGGTTTTGAATGTTTGTCCGCTTTTCTGCAACTTCTTCTTCATTATCTCCCAAAACTTTTCGATTAGACGAAGTTCTGGTGTATTTGGCGGGTTCGCCTCCTTTGGGACCACATTAACGTCCTTCACTTCGTACCAATCCACTACAGGCTTGGCGTAATGGCATGAAACGAGATCCTGCCAGAACAGTGTGGGACCACGGTGAGAGCGGAGGAAGGGCAGCAAGCGCTTCTGCAAGCATTCCTCTCGATAAATCTGCCCGTTTATGGTGCCGGTTGTAACGAACGGCTTGCTGTACCGTCCGTACTCGCAGATCGTCTGCCACAACATGTACTTCTTCGTGAATTTGTCCATCTTTCTCTTCCGGAACTTTTCCGGATCGTACCGACAAAAAACTCGAGGCTGGGGATTTGTTTGGTGTCCGCCTTGATATATGTCTTGTCGTCCATGACGAGACAGCCTGGCCTGACCATCAACTCACGGTACAGCTTCCGCGCACGCAATTTGACCACTGTGTTTTGCTTGTCAGTCCGGTTTGGCGCCTTCCTGACCTTCAAAACATGTAGCCCAGTCCGCTTCATGGTCTGATGGACGAACCACTTCGACGAATTAATCTTTTTGGCCACGTCTCGGGTGGAAAGGTTTGGGTTATTCTTAAAGTACTGCCTTATCTTCGGCGCCTTCTTTGGGTATTCCGTTTTCGGTTTTCGGCCGCTTCCAGCGCGTCGCTCGATGGTCTTCGTTTCCTGGAACATCTTCACAACGCGGGACACGGTGGAATGGTGGATTCCAAGCCTTTTGCCGATCCATCTGTGCGACTGACCAGGATTATCGATCACCGCGCCCAGGATTTGCTGGCGTAGCTCTTCTTGTTTCGAATGCATCTTGAAAACTACTTGACAGATGCACACATAAACATAACACTCTAGACGAGTATTACCCAAAATTTCATTAATTTTAGCCACGCGATAAAACGTTACACCCAAAACAAAGTGTAACATTTTTAAATCCAATCTTTGAATTCAACCAAACACATCTATTGTCGAATTGCGTATGCGTCAGTCTCAGAAGCCATAATTTTACACGAACTATTTCTTTACATTCCCAGACTTTTAACAAACATGAATTACGTCTCGTGTAAAATTCTAAGTATGTACGGAATGCAGGAAATGTTGAAATTGCTGTTGATGTCTACTATAATGTTTTTTTTTGGATTTATAAAGAGTTTCCAATCAAAATAATACGACATCATGGAAATTCAAAATATTTTGTCTGGTATCGCAAGCAAAAGGTGTACAAAAATTACAAAAAAAAAAAAATAACAGCAATGAAGATTTACAGAAATATTTAGACGTTTGTAATCAACTAAATTTAGCCATCGCATTTGCAGAGTATAACACTAAAACTGGAAGGGAAATAAAGTTGTGCCTTAAACCCTTTTTCAATTACTTGAAAACAAAATTTAAATCTGAAAATTTGCCATCATCCATGCATCTAGATGAACGCATTGGTAGCAATTCGGAAGAAATATGCAATCTTTTTGCAACATTTTTCCAGGAAATGTATACCACCTGCTTCGAAAATGGCCGGGACCGGCACTTCTTTGAATTTATCAGACCGGTACAGACTCAAACACAAACTGAACAGATGATCGCGCCATCCGAAAAAAAAATGGTTTTGATTAAATTTATTGTAATCATACGATAAAATCAATAGTGCGTATGTAAGCTTCAGAGAGATGACAATAGCAGTTATTGTTTCCACAATAGAATCTAACGTAAATTGAGACATTGACAACAGAATAACGGTGTTGTTATGTATCTTAACTATAGAAAAAATCATTTTTTTTTCTGAGTAAATTTGTGTCAATTGCTATTGATTGTGTAGTTTCACAATTGCTGAAAATTCTTACATATGGGTTAAATAGTAAATCTGTTGTAATAACAATATACATTTTTCATTTATCTGATACATGAACAATAAGATACAACGGCGGCAGTAGAATTTAAAGTTATTTTATATTATTGTATTTTAATTGTATGGTTATTTTTATCCGGGCAGCTTCGCATGCTGTTCGATCTCACAAAGCACACGGCGTCTTGCTGTTAGTTTTGTGAATAGCAACGCGTCCCCCCAGCAGCGTGAATTGTTTCCACCCTTCGAGGGTGGCTACCAAGCAAGCAGCCAATTTCTATTGTTGTGGTTAAAGCGAGCAGCGTGGACCATCACTGTCGGCGCTCCGTATCCATGGACTATTGTAATGATGCGGTGCGCACGACTCCACAATGTTCATCCAAACTTCGTCACCCCTATAAAAGTGACACGTCATTCTATGTCATTTTAGTGGTGTTAACGTCTTATTGAAAGTACCCACCGAGCTGGCACGATGCCTCTCGGTGGTATTAAATTAACTCCCAGTAGTCAGTTCGTTTCACTCGTCTCATCGTCGTGTCTCAACCAAATAATCACAACACAACGTATGACCTGGTCAAACACTGGACGAAACACATGCGACGCGACAAATTTAGTGCACCGGAAAATTGTATCAAGGTAAGGCAAACTATGTGTTCGCGTCGTTTTGATTCCAGACCACGAAGAAGGAATATGAAACATCGTCGTTGAGTATGAATGCATGACTATCTTCATGCTTTGGGTGCAACACGACGAAAATGGAAAGACGTCGCGTAGCTCAAATCGGTGAAGGTGACTTTTTTTTCTTTGCGTGTTTTGTATGACGTGAATGACTTTTGTCAGCTCTGGACACAGGGTCAGTTTGTAGGTGACATTTCCTGAGGGCCGATTATTTAATGAACGTTTAGTAAAAATTGAATTGAATATGTCGATACAAAACATTGCGGCTAGCCTTTAAAAAAGGTCTGAAATGCAAAAAGTATATCATTTTCAGTTATTTAATTTATAGTAAAAAATTATAACAAGGAAGTTCATTGTAAATGACGCGTAGGATCTAATTTTGTTATAGCTTTACTAAAATTTGCGGAAAAAGAAACATTTAATTTTCTAAAACTCTTTCTTTGCTGTAATTTTAATCGATGAGTAGTTTTCAGATTATGATTTTTTGAAAAATAAAATTCTTTTTTCAAGAAACGCTAGTATGTTTAAGGGAAAATAAAAACTATGGTAAAATAAAAACTATGATATGGTACTCAACATATCAGAAAAACATTATTTCAATCACAAATGGTCAAGACAAACCGATTTTCTATTTCAGCTGGAAAAGCTCTTAATTCAAACACATTCATAAGATGTGCAATCATTTCATGAAGTATTCATATATGTATCTCTCATTTGCAGATCTAACATTTATACTACGACAAAAAAAGAAATTAGAGATATAGCGGAAACCAATAACGCCAATCAATTTTATGGAATAACGTGGAGTACGGAGCATCAGATTTGCTTTGGTAATAGAGTACAAATTATTTAATATTCCATCCAGATTAAGCAAGTTTGTTTTTAAATAGATTATGAAGCACGGGATCTCTACGGCAGCATTGTTAATGAATGTGAAAAAATTTATGACGATTTATGCTACGTTACGTTCTCCTCTACTACACCACAGGTTATTTTAGTTTTTAATGAATGATTATCTTGTTTCTTGTTAGTAGATGTGTCTAATGTAGCAGTTGTAATGGATTTTTTTTATTGCTTGTTCATTCACAAAAAAAACACATTTCGCTTGGAATTTGTTATACACATTGTTCGAATAAATTGATCAGTGTTTATGAAATATCAATTTGCAGGTGAACAGATTATTGTTTTGCATAAATCGTGTTGCTTGGTCTAGAGATCGCTTTGCATTTAAAGTTGTTCTACAAAGTGGGGATAGTTAGCTGAATTAAATACCCAAGTCAGTTAAAAGAATCAGTAACAACCAGTGTTCGAAACTTAGTTATTTTGCATGGGTTTATGTTTTTGTATCAAATTCAATTGTTTTTTCAGTCAAATTCAATTGTTTTTTCAGTCAAATTCCTCGCCGCAACAATCTCGATGTTCTTCCAGGTTACAAAATACATTACCTTGATGTTTGACGTATTCATTTTTATCGCTATTTAGAGCTTTTGGATGCCGCTAAAATTTGGATTCCATGCACTAAAATTTTCTTAATAGTATGGTAACTTAGTGGCTGCATAAGTTTTTCTTTCATTACGGAATTTTTCCAGTGAAAACTCTGTTAAATTAGACTTTTCTGTGTCGTCAACAAACAAGCGGTTGAACATCGTGTCCTGATAATATTCCCGGAAAATTAGCTTTTTTGGTTGCGAACTCAAACTGCACTGGCCCGTTGAATTTTGTATGGGCTTTACTATGGGAAAATTTAACTTTTTGCTCTTTTTCTTCTAGCTCCTAAGAATGGTAACATACGAAAATGTGTGATATATCCAGCAACATTTTTGACGGAGACTACTGTGTGATTTAATATCTTCGTAATTAGCCATTAACTTCTTAGCGAGATGAGTACTTGTGCAATGCTTCTTCAACTTCTCAGCCGGTAATACCATAGGTTATGGTAAGCAAAAAACCAAGGCTGCTTGTCATAACTGAGGAAAACAATGTTGCTTTGAAAGCTGTGGCTCATTTTTATCACACTTTTATTTGAACAGCAATCAATTAATATTTACCAAGTTTGACGTTCAATCAAAAAGTGGTCTTCGGCTAGGTTGTTGCTGGAGGAAAAATCGTAGGCACAGATATCACAAATTTTTGTCTGTAATCATGCCAAATAGCTGGGAGGATTTTGACCAACAGTTTTGTTTTTCCATAGTAATTCCAATATAAACTTCAAAGTGCTAGTGTAGGTCGAGTTCATAAACAAATGAGCTCAAATTTTGAGAGAACTACCAGGAAAGGGTTTTGGATTGATTGAGTTGAACTTAAGCGATTATTTGAGCAATCCTGATGCCTACATCGATAATCGTTTTCTATTGTATACGGTCTATACATACATTAGGTCAAGCTTCGTACAACTACCTATTTCAAAATATCCTTTTTTTTCTTGATCGACTATTAACTCGGCCAGAACATTATCTCCGGAGCCTTATTATTCGTATTAGATTCTGGATCAAAGCTTCTTTAATCGAACTGCAAGTAAAAACATAATGAAATAACTTTACCCAGCCATGACGATTCAAAGTAAAAGTTAATCTTTATACATCGCTTCTTTCGAATTGTAAAGCGAGAAGTATTATGAATTTGTGCCTTTAAGATCTTGAAAGATTTTTCATTAGAACCGTCAGATTTTTTAGCCACATTCGTTGAGAAATTTTCTCTCGGGAGAACAGTCCATTAATGATATTTGAGGAAAAAAATTCGAACACTAGTTGCAATGTTACTAAAACCTTTATATAATATTTATGAAAAGCCGCCTTGGTTTAAGACTTTATTAGCTCGCTTGTGTTAAATTTATTGAGCAACCTTTTACGGATCGCTTGTTTTATCTTGCTTATTTTAGATCATTCTTATTTTTTATCATGTCCTGATTATATACTCATTTTATGCATGATACAATTTGCTTTGCGCTTGTTTTAAATCTGTTGTTTAAACATTAACCCGAATGGCATTGTTGCTCCAGATTACTATCCATGTCATATCATAACAATTGTCGGAGAATACTCATCCGTGTATTTTAAAAGGTCTATCCACCCTCTCGCTCCTTCAATCCTTGAGAAATCCTTCGGTTGGAAAGTTTACAAATGAATTACGCTAACGTTACACAATTGTTATTGAAGCCTTTACACTAAAATTCTTAAATTGTTCCAACGTTTTCACCTAAGAGCGCTCTTTTTGGTGTCTTTCAATACTTATCAATAGTTGTTCGGACTGAGAGGGAGCTTTCCTCTTTTGCAGTGGACTGTAGCAGTAGGTTGGTGGAGGAAGCAGGCGTCAATGGAAAATTCAACTCTGGTAGCTCTGAAAAGAGCTGGGGGTTGACATTGCTCCAAACCAAGGAATGAGTGCGATTAAATGATCAAAACGACGACGGCTACGCACGCAGTAACAAAACTTAATTTATTTTTCTCTCTTCTTTCTCCTTAACAAAGTGTCTGCTGCTGCTGCTGATGCTCGCTGGGTGATGGTTGAATGAAAACTGGCCGTGGGCTTTTTTTTTTTTTGGGGGCTTTAACCTTTTGGTCATTCGTCCCCTAGGGCCGTGGGCACATGGGTGTATTTTCTCGCTCGCCAGTGGCGTGGGTTTTCGTGCATTTGCATTGAACGCTTCCGACGGAAACTGAACATAATCCCCCGGTTGAGGGTACTCAACAATCTTCGTTATTCGATGTATCTCGGATAGGCACATTATCTTCGAAGGGTAGCACAGAAATCTTGTTGATGGCACGACGAAAGACGGATCCACTTGTACGAACATCGACAGTTCGGACCAAACCATCGTCGCCAGGGTAGACCGCCATAATCAGTGTTGACAAAAGTCATCGTCAAAGCACATAAAACCACAGTAGCGACGAGTCTGTTGCCTTCAATGTCGCGCAAGGGAAACATGTTGACTAGCAACGCAAAGCCTGTCGTCGTGCAACAATAAAGTTATAACGGTATATAAGTTCGATGATGCCAACTAGTTGTTCGTCACAAACCCTTCCTAGTCACGCAACAAAAAATATGCGAAGAACCATAAGTCATCGTTTTGATGATGCATGAATATTTTGCAATCGTCACACCTTAAATGGTGCATGACGAAAACCGGTATGTTTTGGTCGCTAAATCTAAAAATGGCGAAGACGTCCTCTACGGCTGTAAAGGGTTATTCATAAGTCACGTCGACTATTTTTTTATATTTTCAGAACTCCCCTTCTCGGCTTTTTCTAAAGGCCATTTTAAACATTTAAATGAAGCGTAGATTATGGCCACACCTTAACGTGGTTTGTGAACTTTTGATTATTCATATGAAAATTTTCTATAACCTATTGATTAGATAAGAAAGCAGAAGACATTTTATGATTTTTATAACCGACCTACCTTCAAGAATATCTTCGCTAAAACATAATTCAACTGAAATTCTTATTTATTGTTAAGATTGCAACCTTTCATACGGTTGAAATTTTGACAGGCACAGCAAAAATGGATAAACATTTACTAGGCTCATCCTTTTCGGTAAATTTAGCTACTGAGACAAGCTGACATGAAAACGTTCGAAGCGAAGAAAGAACTTTTATATTATACCGAAATTTTGTCCGAAGCAGCAGTTTCATAGCAGTTTCAGCCAATTTCAAGTTAGAAATCATTTCTGCGACAAAATTCAAAGAATTTCAGGCTGTTTGGGTAAAATCATGCATTGCTGGCAAAACACACGTGTTTGCCTCCGTGTTTTTTTCCACCAGATCGTGCAAATAAAACTGTTCATGAATTTTTTTCAAAACGCCTAACAAATTGTATCAAAATTACCTCCTGAGGGTAAAGTTCACATCTTTGGTGACTTCAACCAAAGATAAGCTGACTTTTTCAGGACTCTGAAAATAAAAGCATCTTACTTCCAGTTGTTGCAGACAATGAAACACTGCAGTTTGTTTTCGACAAAACTGCTAATTTAGAGTCTAAATCAAAGTAATAACGTCAAAAATCAGCAGAACTGTTACTTAGGCTTTCTGCTGACCAATGTACACGAAGATTCATGTGCGAATGAATCATTGAATCCCTTATGGTAAAATGAAGCACTTCACACAGCAATCGAATTCTCTCTATTTAATCATGAAACTTAAAGACCCAACGACTGTGAATTCGAGGAAATCTTTGTATATCACAAAGCAAATTATGAAAATATTAAACGCAGATAATGTAGTGTAAACTGGCAACTAATTCTACACACTACCAAAATGTCGTGTAAATTTCAGTCTCCCGAGACCGACACATGCAAGCGTCATTTAGTACATAAGAATGAGTTGAAAGTGATGTGACAATAAAGACTGGACTGGGAAAAAATGAGACAAACAAAAATGATCACCAATAATTCATTTTAAATCAGATACTTTTCAAACTTCCAGGGATTAAATAACTATATATTAACTATCTTTCGGCATAATTTATTTATTGTATTTCCTCCCCCAAGCTGAATGCTCGTACATTTCTGTTAACACTGCTCATGAGATCTTGGGCGAGGCTTTGTCCATCTTCCTTACACAATTTTTCCCAGTTTTTCTTCAAAACTTCATCGGTTTTGAATGTTTGTCCGCTTTTCTTCAACTTCTTCTTCATTATCGCCCAAAATTTTTCGATCGGACGAAGTTCTTGTGTATTTTGTGGGTTCGTCGCCTTCGGGACCACATTAAAGCCCTTCGCTTCGTACCAATCCATTACAGGCTTGGCGTAATGGCACGAAGCGAGATCCGGCCAGAACAGCGTGGGACCACGGTGAGAGCGGAGGAACGGCAGCAAGCGCTTCTGCAAACATTCCTCACGACAAATCTACACGTTTATGGTGCCGGTTGTAACGAACGGCTTGCTGTACCCTCCGCATTCGCAGATCGCCCTCCACAACAGGTAAAGGGTGATACGGTCAAAATTTGGTCAAGGGAAAACGCGTGTAAATCGGTGAAATCGTTTATTTAAAAACTCAAATTAAATTTCTTTTTCAAGTTCAATTAGTATAAAATTCAGGAAAAATATTCAGTTAGGCTTCCGCTTTTCCAAATCCGAATTGCCGGGCCTTACGCTTGACCCCTGCCATCAGATTTTGTACAGCCACCTTGTCCACCTTCTTCGCCGCAGAAAGCCAGTTTGCCTTGAACTGCTGCTCGTCCTTAGCAGTTTTTTTGGTCTTCTTTAGGTTCCGCTTGACAATAGCCCAGTATTTCTCAATTGGGCGGAGCTCTGGCGTGTTGGGAGGGTTCTTGTCCTTGGGAACCACCTGCACGTTGTTGGCGGCGTACCACTCCATGGCCTTTTTACCGTAATGGCAAGATGCCAAATCCGGCCAAAACAGTACGGAACAACCGTGTTTCTTCAGGAAAGGCAGCAGACGTTTATTCAAACACTCTTTCACGTAAATTTCTTGGTTGACAGTCCCGGAAGCTATGAAAATGCTGCTTTTCAAGCCACAGGTACAGATGGCTTGCCAAACCAGATATTTCTTTGCAAACTTTGACAGTTTCGTGTGCTTGAAAATATCTGCTACCTTTCCCCTTACTTTTGCCGTATAAAACTCCTGTCCCGGAAGCTGCTTGTAGTCGGCTTTGACGTAGGTTTCCTCGTCCATTACCACGCAGTCAAACTTCGTCAGCATCGTCGTGTACAGCCTCCGGGATCGCGCTTTGGCCGTCGTATTTTGTTTATCATCGCGATTTGGAGTCACTACCTTCTTGTAAGTCGATAGTCCGGCTCGTTTTTTGGCTCGATGCACGGTTGTAGACGATACACCCAGCTTATTTGCGGCATCTCGGGGAGATAGGTTAGGGTTTCGCTTGAAACTACCGGCAACTCTCTTGGTCGTCTCAGCGGCTTCCGGTTTTCGATTTCCCCCCGATCCAGACTTCCTGGCTGTCGACAAACGTTCCCCAAACACTTTAATTACATTTGTTACGGTTGATTTGCCAACTTTTAGCGATTTTGCCAACTTTGCGTGCGAGTAGCTCGGATTTTCGCGATGCGCGAGCCAAATTTTGATACGCTGCTCTTCTTGCTTGGACGGCATTTTGACAACTGAAGAGTGAATTCCAAAATCAAAATAGGAGCAACATTCTACACACACACCTTCAAAATGAGGGGTGTTCAGGTTTTTTAAATGCAAAATTGAAAGAAATACGTCAAGTTGATATTGACCAAATTTTGACCGTATCGCCCTTTACTTCTTCGTGAATTAGTCCATCTTTCTCTTCCGGAACTTTTCTTTTCCGGAACGAACCGACAAAAAACTCGAAAACGGGGATTCGTTTGGTGTCCGCCTTGATATATGTCTCGTCGTCCATGACGAGACAGCCTGGCTTGACCAGCCTCTCACGGTACAGCTTCCGCGCACGCAATTAGGCCACCGTGTTTTGCTTGTCAGTCCGGTTTGGCGCCTTCCTGACCTTGAAAACACGTATCTCAGCCCATTTCATGGTCTGCTGGACGAACCACTTCGATGAATTGACCTTTTTGGCCACGTCTCGGGTGGAAAGGTTCGGGTTATTCTTAAAGTACTGCCTTATCTGCCGCGCCTTCTCTGGGTATTCCGTTTTCGGTTTTCAGCCGCTTCCAGCGCGCCGCTCGATGGTCTTTGTCTCCTGGAACATCTTCACAACGCGGGACACGGTGGAATGGTGGATTCCAAGCTTTTTGCCGATGCATCTGTGCGACTGACCAGGACTATCGATCACCGCGCCCAGGATTTGCTGGCGTAGCTCTTCTTGTTTCATTAATTTTTACCCACGCGATAAAAAGTTATACCCAAAACAAAGTGTCGCACTTTTTCCGAGTCCAATCTTTAAATTCAACCAAACACATCTTTTGTCGAATTGCATATACGTCAGTCTCAGAAGCCATAATTTTACACGAAATATTTCTTTACATTCCCAGACTTTTAACACACATGAATTACGTCTCGTGTAAAATTCACAATTTCTAAGTGTGTACGGAATGAACGAAATGTTGAAATTGCTGTTGATGTCTTCTATAATGTTCTTTTTGGAATTATTCATAAAGAGGTACCAATCAAAATAATACAACATCATGGAAATTCAAAAATAAATCTAAAAATTGCAAAAATCTAAAAATCTAAAAATGGCAAGGAGTACAAAAATTAAAAAAAAAAATAACAGCAATGAAGATTTAGAGAAATATTTAGACGTTTGTAATCAACTAAATAAAGCCATCGCATTTGAAGAGTATGACACTAAAACTGGAAGGGAAATAAATAATCCCTAAACCATTTTTCAATTACTTGAAAACAAAATTTAAATCTGAAAATTTTCCATCATCCATGCATCTAGATGAACGCATTGGTAGCAATTCGGAAGAAATATGCAATCTTTTTGCAACATTTTCCAGGAAATTTATACCACCTGCTTCGAAAATGGCCGGGACCGGCACTTCTTTGAATTTATCAGATCAGTACAGACTCAAACACAAACTGAATAAATGATCGTGCAATAGGAAAAAAAAGGTATTTTGATTAAATTTATTGTAATCATACGATAAAATCAATAGTGCGTAAAATTTGAAGTATTGTTCATAACTATAAGATGACAATAGCAGTTATTGTTTCCACATTAGAATCTAACATAAACTTAGACATTGACAACAGAATAACGGTGTAGTTATGTATCTTAACTATAGAAAAAATATTTTTTTTTTTCCGAGCAAATTTGAGTCAATTACTATTGATTGTGTAGTTTAACAATTGCTGAAAATTCATGCATATGGGTTTAATAGTAAATCTGTTGTACTAACAATATACATTTTTCATTTATCTGATACATGAACAATAAGATTCAACGGCGGCAGTAGATTTTAAAGTTATTTTATATTATTGTATTTTAATTGTATGGTTATTTTTATCCGGCCAGCTTCGCATGCTGTTCGATCTCACAAAGCACACGGCGTCTTGCTGTTAGTTGTGTGAATAGCAACGCATCCCCCCCGCAGCGTGCATTGTTTCCACCCATCGAGAGTGGCTACCAAGCAAGCAGCAAATTTCTATTGTTGTAGTTAAAGCGAGCAGCGTGGACCATCACTGTCGGCGCTCCACATCCATGGACTATTGTAATGATGCGGTGCGCACGACTCCACAATGTTCATCCAAACTTCGTCTCCCCTATAAAAGTGACACGTCATTCTATGTCATTTTAGTGGTGTTAACGTCTTATTGAAAGTACCCACCGAGCTGGCACGATGCCTCTCGGTGGTATTAAATTAACTCCCAGTAGTCAGTTCGTTTCACTCGTCTCATCGTCGTGTCTTAACCAAATAATCACAACACAACGTATGACCTGGTCAAACACTGGACGAAACACATGCGACGCGATAAATTTAGTGCACCGGAAAATTGTATCAAGGTAAGGCAAACTATGTGTTCGCGTCGTTTTGATTCCAAACCACGAAGAAGGAATATGAAACATCGTCGTTGAGTATGAATGCATGACTATCTTCATGCTTTGGGTGCAACACGACGAAAATGGAAAGACGTCGCGTAGCTCAAATCGGTGAAGGTGACTTTTTTTTCTTTGCGTGTTTTGTATGACGTGAATGACTTTTGTCAGCTCTGGCCATAATGCGACCCATCTTCTAGTTGAGTGGAGGCTGATTTCGATCATGAAGAAGGACGATCATTCCTTTCCGGATGTTTGGCATAGTGCGAAGATTCTTCTTCCTGGGTTGTAGTGTGTTGAGGTATTCCCGGCTCCATGCGCGCCAGAAATGTTCACGGATGAGCTGGAGATGTTGCCAACGGTTTGGGCGGGTTGCTTTTACGTCTTCTAAGGAAGGCTCGGCCAGTGAGCGGACGGCCGATAAGGTAGTGCGCCGGTGTGATCACCAGTGGATCTGCAGGGTCGTTGGAAATGGCGAACAATGGTCGAGAATTTAACACGGCTTCGATTTCCACCATGCCTGTGGTTAGCTCTTCGAAGGTTAGCTTGACGTTGCCGAAGATGCCCTTGAGGTGTGTCTTCGCTGACTTTACTGCGGCCTCCCAAAGGCCGCCAAACTCGGGAGCGTCTGGTGGAATAAAATGCCACTCAATTTCACGGGTGCGGCAAAAATCCTCGATTGTCTTCACCGTCTGGTGATCTTGGAATTGTTGAAACAGTTTGTTGAGTTCGTGGTATGCACCTCGGAAATTAGTAGCGTTATCCGAGTGCAGCTGTTGCACCATTCCTCTCCGACCGATGAAACGTTTAAGGGACGCCAAGAAGGCATCAGTACTTAAGTCGGAAACGACCTCCAAATGCACGGCCTTGTTTGTCATGCACACGTAAACGGAAACGTACGCTTTGACCAATGCTGTACGACGAACACCTTGCTTGATGAGAAATGGACCGGCGTAACCCACACCGGTGACTGCAAATGGTGGTGATGGAACAACTCTCGCGGTAGGCAGATTTCCCATCAACTGGCTGGTATTGGTCGGGTTGACTCGAAAACATCTCACGCACTTACGGGTGATCGAACGAATAGTGGAGCGTGCGTTCAGGAGCCAGTATCTCTGTCGTATAGCGTGAATCAAGCCGGTTTGCCCGATGTGAAGTAGCTCGACGTGCATCTGCCGAACTAGCAGGCGTACCACAGGATCCTTGTCCGGTAAAATGATGGGATATCGGCTCTCAAAAGGTAGCTGCGAACGGTCCAGACGACCTCCCACACGAAGTAGACCATCGGAATAGATCGGCCGAAGGTTTGCGAGCCTCTTGCAGGGTTCGTTGAGAGTCACTCGCTTTATCTCGTCCGCAAAATGAACGTGTTGGATTACTCGAATAATGGCTTCGGTTGAATGGCGTAGCTCCCCGACGGTCAGATGTCGTTTTGTTACTCGTTGGATAGAAGGTTTACGGCAATTTACAACGAATCGTAGTGCGTAACCCATGATACGCTGTATTGTTCGAAAGCTACTGAACCTGGAGAAAAAAGGAAACGGTTCGATACTTACAGCCGGGCTGGCTATCATTGGAGCTCTGGTGAATCGATTTCATACTGCACTCTGTGAAGAAATGCAGGGCCATTCCACCAGATGATGTTGTCTTTCAGTGCTTCGGGTAGTTGGCCTCGAGAAACGATGTCTGCTGGATTCCGTAAGGATTGAACATACTCCCATCTGTAGTCATTTGTGTGTTCGTGTATTACAGCGATTCGATTTCGGACGAACAATTGTAACTGATTGAGCGGCTTTCTTATCCAGGCCAGGACAATAGTACTGTGGCACCACAGCACAAATTCTCGTAGCGTCATGTCGAGGGCTGGTAACACCTTCTGCACCAAACGGGTGAGCAGTAGAGCGGCGCACAACTCTTTCCGTGGAATGGAAAGGTCATGTAAAGGTGCCAATTTCGATTTGCTGGTGACGAGTCGTAGCTTTGCCGAACCATCGGCAAACAGGCTTCGTAGATAAATGCAGACTCCGTACGCCACGGTTGAAGCATCGGAAAAACCATGCAATTCATAGGCAATCACTCCTTCGAATGTTACGCATCTAGGGATATCGATGTGGTGCAAATATGACATGTTTTGAGTTCTTGCCACTCTTGCGCCGTTACATCGTCAACCGGATCGTCCCAGCCAACCTTGAGTTGCTACAATCGCTGAGCAAAGAGCTTCGCCAATACGATAGCCGGCGACACGAGTCCAAGAGGGTCGAAGAACTTAGCGATCTCCGAATACATTACTCTCTTTGTTACCCTTTGTTGATTCGTTGCTGCAGTCGGATTCGGATGGTAAGCGATGAACAGTCTGTCACCACTCGGGTCCCACTGCAAACCGAGCACTTTGATGGCTGAATTTACTCCTCGATCTTCCGTTACTACCGTCTTCTCGCGATCTTCTTCGGGAATGTGCTCAAGAAACTCCTGGGAATTCGAACACCACTTGTGGATGGGGAACCCTCCTTGGTTGAGGAGCTGTTTCAGCTGTTCTTGAGCCTCAATGGCATCGTTCACAGAATCTGCACCGGAGAGCACGTCGTCCGTGTAGGTTTCTTCCCTCACGATACGAGCAGCGATTGGAAAGGCATCGCCGTTTTCTTCCACCAGTTGCACCAAACACCTTGTTGCGAGGAATGGTGCCGATGCAGTGCCGTAGGTAACGGTACACAATTCCGAAACACGTAGCGGTTGGGATGGATGAGGTCTCCAAAAGATGCGTAAGAATCGCTGATCTTGCTTCGTATGCAGAACTTGGTGATACATTTTCGCCACATCCGCGGAAAAAGCTATCTTGTACTTCCGAAAACGAAGAATGTTGAAATGCAGATCGTTCTGGATTACCGGTCCAACCTGAAGTACTTCGTTGAGGGACAGATCTGTAGCAGATGATTTGGCGCTTGCATCGAACACGACACGACATTTCGTGCTCGAACTTGATGGTCGCAACACTGCATGATGCGGCATGTAGTACACTAGCGGGTTCGGTGGATCGTTGGATCGATGGATTTCGCGGCAATGTCCAAGAGCCTCGCACTCTCAGAGAAATTCCACATACTGCGTTTGTAACTCCGGATTGCGTAGAAGTCGTTTCTCTAGCATCAGGAACCTCTTGAGTGCCACAGCACGGCAGTCGTCCAGCTGATCGATGTTTTCTTTGAACGGTAGCTTCACGATGAATCTTCCGGTTTCATCTCGTTGATAGGTAGACAGAAAATGAGCTTCACATGCCAGTTCTTCGGTCGAAAGCTTAGGTACGTCCGGCACTTCCTCGATCTGCCAGAACTGCTGCATCATTCGTTCGATGTCGTCGACGGAGGCATGATTGGCTTGCTGAATAGAAACGTTGGCCACTTGCGGTTCGATGATAACACCAGATACGATCCATCCAAAATGAGTATCTCGTAACTGAGGTAAGTTGTCCGCTAGATTGAGCTGACTCAGCTTCAGTATGTCGAAAAACATTTCTGCTCCGATCAGTAAATCCACTTTATCAGGAGTATGAAAGTCGGGATCAGCCAGAACTACTCCTTCTGGAATGTTCCAGTAGGCGAGTTGATCTTCGATGAAGGAATCGTGCCTGTCACTTTCGGGGTTACTAGGCACTCGAGGCTTGCATGGAAGCTGGATACTCGGGATTGAATCTTCAGCTTCACTTTGTCACGAGCGAGAGTCCGCAAGGCGTTGATACCAGTAATCTGGACGTTTGCTGCTGTCTTCGGCAGACCCAAACGGTTGGTTAACTCTTCCGTCACAAAGTTCACTTGGGAACCACTGTCCAATAAAACGCGGCATGGATGCGGTTTGTTCTTTTTATCATAAACATGTACCAGTGTACCACTGCAGTAAGAAGCAGTACTGTCTTGCACGATTGAGCAACGTTCGACGCACAGGTGGTGGACATAGTGGGGTCGACGGATGGATACTTCTGCTCCGGCCTCGGTTGAGTCAGAAGCGCTGGATCTGACGGTAGGCTTACTTTCGATTCCGCGGGAATTGAAACGTTCGATTTTATTTCACGGTTGCGTACCCCATCATCGTGGAGCAGCGTATGGTGTCGGCGTTTGCATTTTCGACACGATTTATCGGATGGACAATCTCGGATGCGTTGTCCTTTACGCAGGCAGCGCCCCAACGGATCTCACATTCTTGCGACTCAGTGGTTGATGCCGCATGACTTTTTTGCGTTGGATTCTTGGAGAAAGGCTGCGGCATCGCAGTTTTCCAGGATCTGGCACCTGGAATTCAAGAAATCAATGGTCTGCGAATACTTGGGAAGATCGCCTTTCTTCTGAGTTCCTTCCCACGTCTTTCTTCTGAGTTCCTTCCCACGCCTTTCTTGTTAACTTGTCAAGAGCGGAGATCACCAGATACACGATCATGTGCTCCGAAACACCTGTTATTTCTTGCTTGAGGTAGCGCAGGCTTTCAACGTGAAGGGTGGCTTCGTTTACCAGTGTCCGTAGTTCCTTGTAAGACTCCGATGTCATCTTCTTAAGGGACAACAACCCACGGATGTGAGTTTCCACTATGACTCGCTTGTTCTCGTACCGGTCAGTCAAAATATCCCAAGCTTGCTTGTACTTGCCTTCACTTAGGATCTTAGCATCCAGAGTTCCATCTCTGGACAAAGCACTTATCGGAGTTCGCATCTCCGATAAGTGCTTTGTCGAGGTGATACAACTTCATTGCATCTGTATCCCCCGAGTTGGGCATCAGGTCCTGGAAGATAGCCTTGAACTTGGGCCATGAGCCGTAGTTTCCATCGAACGTTGGTATTGGAGCTTTTAACGGTTGCTGCTGGATAACCACATGAGGTGCTGCTGGGTTGGTGGTGGTACCTTGTTGTTTTGCTTCCAATAACAACTCTTCTACAGCATTGGATATGTCGTGGTACAGATTCTCTAAAGTATCGTATTCGTTCTCCTGTACTTCAAGCGCTTCTTTGGGTACTACTGCTAATAATTTGCTGTGAAATTGGCTGTATTCAGCGTAGGCAACAGATTCTCCGAAAGCACACTAAGTTGTGCTAATCCAAGCGTCGAATTAATCAGCGTTCGATTAATCCTCACTAACTTCATTTTTGCTTGCGACCGCTGGCGAACTAATGCTCGGTACTAAACACGCAGCCTTCGACATTTTTGATTCACTTTTGATTCACAGAGAGAGAGAAGGGGGGGAGAGAGAGAGAAGGGGGGGAGAGAGAGAGAAGGGGGGGAGAGAGAGAGAGAAGGGGGGAGAGAGAGAGAGAGAAGGGGGAGAGAGAGAGAGAAGGGGGGAGAGAGAGAGAAGGGGGAGAGAGAGAGAAGGGGGAGAGAGAGAGAAGGGGGAGAGAGAGAAGGGGGGAGAGAGAGATGGAGGGGAGAGAGAGGGGGTGAGAGAGAGAGGGGGTGGAGAGAGGGGGAGAGAGAGGGGGAGAGAGAGGGGGGAGAGAGAGGGGGAGAGAGAGGGGGAGGAGAGAGAGGGGGAGAGAGAGAGAGAGAGAGAGAGAGAGAGAGAGAGAGAGAGAGAGAGAGAGAGAGAGAGAGAGAGAGAGAGAGAGAGAGAGAGAGAGAGGGGAGAGAGAGAGAGGGGGGAGAGAGAGGGGGGGAGAGAGAGAGAGAGAGAGAGAGAGGGAGAGGGGGAGAGAGGGGGAGAGAGAGAGAGAGAGAGAGTTTACAATCTCCCACTGACCGGCGCGCCTTTTATGAGAGAAACATGTCTACATTTCTTTATAAGAAGTCACGATGGTGCCAGCTCCATTGAAAATCTAACGACCCATTTCAAGAATGCCTGGTCATACACGTTCATTCTGAGGTCATCTTCATATACAATAGGCCCAGCATGAAAATCTTCACATATCAAATGGATATGTGAAGAATTTTCCGGAATCAAAAATAAACATTCTTGATCCAGGCGTGTATGTTGTTAAGACACATTTTCTATAACTTAAAACGACCTGAAAAACTTAAAAACAATAAATGAGAAAAACCAACAACAAACACGATCTCAACACACTTTAAGTGGGAATCATTTAACTCCACTACGTCTCATGTTTAGCATTCGGATATTTCATAATTTCTACTTTTCTTCAACTTCAAATTTCATTTTTTTAGTTTAGCAAAAACTATGCAGCAAAAGCAAAACACACAGCAAAAGCAAACCAGCACGGCTTGCTGCGATCCGTTATTATTACAACAATTACCTTTATATTCAACAACTGTAAACTAATTATTTTCTGAAGGTTTTCTGAATAGCTTTGAAAATATGTCCAATGATAAGCGCGTTAAAAACCATATGCAGAATTTGGCAGAATTTGGTACACGCTAAATCTGAAGTACTTAAATAATGCAAGGTGATCACTGATTTTTCTTATTAATGATTATTAAGTGAATACTGCAAATAATTATTACTATTTCCCCTAAAACCAACTTTACTCATCCATGAGTATTTGGTTAATAATTCAAACAATGGTTTCTGTTTCCCTTAAACCGGCTTTACTCATTGGCGTGTATTCGGTGAATGTATGTATGTATGTAAGGTAGCCACCATCCCTTCTATGACCTTGTCATGTATGCAGCTCCACTTAATAGCAAGGTTCAATTGAGTTACCGGTTTGCATTCACAGTAACGCTGTATGAAGGGCCAAAAACGGTGGGGCGGACCCGTAAGCAGAGACACTTACGCGAAACCCGCGGGAACATAAGAATCTCCTTCCAACGATACGCTCCAACAAATCGAATAACCCTATTCGCAATACTCATTAAGCTTTCTACGGGATGGCTTGTTAAGAAGGGCGCGTCACTCTCGCTGAAACTGTTGGAGTAGAACTCACAGCATCACAATCGAATCGGTAGGATAAGAAAATGATACCGTTTGTTCCCTCCTAGACGCCGGTTGTCATACCACTCCATTGTCCAATTCCAGCTTGAGTGTAATGTATAAAATATAGTGAATTAATATTGTAATCAATAGAAATATAGTGAATGAAAATTATAATGCCAAATAATATAGTGAATGAATATAAGAATGATAATAAGAATTCCAATTGTGAACCTGAAAGTTTAGACGAGTTTAGACGCAGTAATTAACACGAATGCAAACATCCGGAGATGAAGATGACATATAATACAGCATTGAAAATATACAAACGATGTCATATAGTAGTATGTAAAATAAAGTAGACATTCCAGAATGATTTACGTTTTGTGAATCTGAAAGTTTAGATTAGCTTTATCTCTGAAAGAAAAAAAAACATATTTTGTAATGATTTCCTCAAAACTCGGTAACTCAATGATGATCTGAATTTAGTAAGCATTAAAGAAAAGTACACCAAACTGCGGCTCCGCCTCCTTGTGTTGTTATAATTATGTGTAGTACAGCTCATAAGGACAGCAGCCCGAACCTCCCAAAGGCAGAAGCCCGAATGTCCGAAGAGCCTGGCTTTCCCGGACCTCTGAAACAGTTCACTTAACCGACAACAACACTTATTCAAATACCCAGTTACAGTATAGGATTATCCACCAGCGCCTGCCAGTTTACCTTGAATATTAAAGTTGGTGTTCTGAAGCTCCCTCGCATTGTATGCTTCGTTGAAACGCTGAAATTCGAGCCTCCATTGGCTGCCATACCATCCCCTGCTCTTAAAAAAAGGCTCTGCTATGATAAGGCGACTCCGAAGCGAGCCGAAACTGTCAGCAAAATGAGAATGGAAAATAAACAATTCGATCAGCTGATACACGATCCTCAGTTGCTCACTCTCATCACCAAGCTAGCAAGCGGGCTGCAGCGTCTCCATGTTTCATCCGGCCGTCCCTTGTGATCATATAACCTATGTATGAGTGAATAGTGACAATTGAAGACCGGAGGTTATCCCCCATCTAAAAAGTAGTGAATTGGTTGTCATGTACACCTACATTTGTTAACACATAAGATCCTAGCACGTTGGAATAGCTATTAAAAAGAACCGAATATTCGTTAGATGCGTTGAGAATGTGCTAACAGAGTCCGGTTGTGGTTGTGAGTTGTGCTCAGTAGAACATTATACAGTTTTTGTTTTCATTCTGCAAGGTGAAGGAGTCCTTATGCTTTAGAGAGAAAGAGTCAGCCAGTCCAGTTCACTATTTAATCTCAACGCAACGGCTCCTGAAAATCCCGAACATCACCCGAACACATATTTCATGTACCTCGTAGGAAGCGGGAGAGCCGTCTAATACCGCTTTATGACCTCGTTCATGCACCGGCTTACTTTATACTTTTATTATTCGAAGCGCATCTATAAGGCTGATGGTATAGTGGAAGCGTTTGCAAGCGTTCACGCGAGCGAACGCGTTCGCGTCAAAGCACTTTTGATGAAAATATATGCGTACCGCGTAAACCTGGTATAGCCAACACGACGCGATGCGGTGCGAACCGGCCGTCAAACGCGTCTAAGCAGCCCGAGTGGTGTTTTGACGCGCGTAAACGCTAGAGGCTCTGCTGCTGGGCTGTTTTTTTGTTAATCGACAAAATGGGTATGGATGCGGAAAATTTAATTTATGCAGTTTTTGCGAAAAAGGTGTTGTGAGACAAAACCACAAAACTTTATCAAAACCGAGAGCCGATGAATTTCTCTACACGGTTATTCTGAGGTAGTAATTTTTTGACTACATTCTATGCATTTTAATGAACAACCTCCATACGTCAAAAAATGCCTTGATACCAGAAAATGAATACTTTTAAGTTATTTTCTTATTCCAGTGTCATAGAAAAAATACATAAAAACAAGGCCATCATTAAAGTGGAAACATCGATTTTTTCTAATTGACTGCCTTTGCCGGAACAAAATTGATAATAAAAACAAAAAGGGTTCTTGCAAGCCAAACCAGCATCAAGTATCATGGACAGTAGGCTGATGCAAAATTCGAAATATTTGCTCCCCTAAGCTTAATCGACGCCAATTTGGGTCCTGATAGCCCCCAAAAAATTTTAACACATTTGGTTTTAATTTGGCTTTGCACACGCTATTCAAAGTTTGTATGGGAATTAGTATGAAGAATCTCAAACTTACATTTCCAGATCCCTAACATCTTGATATTATGTCCTTAAACCAAATCTTATATACATTCATATAGTGTAAGTTGTCAACTTTCAAAATGCCGAAGATACCTGACACGTAAATTTTATACAAATATAGCTATTCATCAAATATAATAATAAGAAGTAAAAATATGTAATGTATATAAAATATATAAATATAAAATATAAAAAATATAAATAATAATATAAATTAAATAAAATACACAAAATATATGAATATAAAATATAAAAAACATATAAATAGTAAGAAACCAAAAATAAGAATAAAACATCATACCTAAAGTGTGTTTTTTATGTTTTATTGAATAACTATTTTTGTATAAAATTTACATGACAGGTATCTTCGGCATTTTGATAGTTGACAACTTACACTATATGGATGTTTATAAGATTTGGTTTTAGGACATAATATCAAGATGTTAGGGATCTGGAAATGTAAGTTTGAGATTCTTCATACTAATTCCCATACAAACTTTGAATAGCGTGTGCAAAGCTAAATTAAAACCAAATGAGTTAAAAATTTTTGGGGACTATCAGGACCCGAATTGGCGTCGATTAAGTTCAGGGGAGCAAATATTTCAAATTTTGCATCAGCCTAATGGACAGGCTACAAGGCACTAATTAGATAATTTAGATTGATCTTTATTTATGGATACTTTAACCGGAAATGAAAACTTTCTCCTGCAAATAATCAATCACAGCAAGAAGAAACATGTTCGTATGATGTATTTTATTTGCATGTGGATGCTTTAAGATAAATTGATACTGAATGTCATTGATTTAAATAAAAAAAAAGCAGATCCAAAGTTTTGAGATATTGGTGCTAAGCAGCCTTGGTAGAAGCACCAGACCGTTCTGCACGAGAGCCGAGCTGGACTGCAAACACACCACCAAGTGGCTATAATCCACCACCTTAGTGTCGTGCTTATAGATAAACCCGCCACGCAAAGGAAACGACACGAGTCTACATGCTCGTGTATTGCTTCTGACACCGGGTCTGATTTTTGGAAAAATACACGGGCCGAGTGGCTACGATCACAAGAAAGCTCTCAACATACACCCAGTATGACACTGGTTGCCACGGATAGAGCAATGCTGGTTGGATGATTCTTAAAATTTGATAATTAGCTTATTGGTTTGTTTTCTTGGCTGTTGAGTGACGGGCGCATATGTTGATTGAATTTAACAAGCACGGCTCGGTTAGAAAGAGAAAAAAATAAACCACGCGTGTATTCTGCAATCGGACACAATCGGAAACACTCGGCTGTGGTGTTTGCCGAAGCATCAGTCACGGTGTCCAAAGCCAAACTACGAGCACTGGCATTGCTGTTGTACCCACCGGTGTTGGGTGTTAGTCTGGATGCACGGAGTCAAAGTGGCGAATATAATGCACGCGCTAGCGTGGTGCAAAGTAGCTCGGCGTGCAGTGTAGTGTTTGGACATGGCTGGTGCTAAGTTTCTTATCCATCTTCATTTCATAAAGTGACTACCCAAGTAACCCCGAGGCTATAATAGCATGCATATATAGGGCATATGTATTACGTCTAGTGCATCATTGAAGTTTGATTAAAGCTGAAAAGGGCCCCACTAAGATCGAGCTAAAGTTATATCTTTTGTAATGCCATAAGACATGGTTAAAGTAGCATTATAGCCACCGACAAACCGACATAAAACTCAATCTTCATTATTGATCAAGAATCCATAACGACCGATTCAAATGTGCAGCGATCCCATCTGTCAAAACCTATAGAATCATTTTATCTAGATCAAATAAATGTGTCCAGAATTGCTCAGACATGAACCTTCTCATCAAGTTCCCAAGCGTGTTTGTGGCTTCAATAAACGTTTTCAACGAACACGAAGATAGGTGTCAGCAATATAATTTGAACAGAAATATTAAAACATTTGCTATTGTCATTCATGTCGGTTTGTCGGTGTTATAGCATTGGTAATGCATCACTACTTTTTCAAGCTTATATAACGCTTTATTACTTGAGAACTGTTGAATTGATGCGACCCGCATTACCGATGTTGATTTTGGGTTGAATATAATGCTTGTGGTTACTTGGGTAGTTCCTTTACACAATCACCTTTGAAAAAATGCATTGTTTGTAATCTCTTTTACATGCTGCAAAATACCTAAAATGTATTCACTTCTTGACATATAACCTTTTTAGGCATTTCTGTATAAAACATTTTTAGGCCTTTTATGAATAATTCCAGTCTTCAAGCAAAGTGCGTACTTTGAAGTCATAATTGCACCCCTTCAGATTTACTGTACATCGTTTCTTTTGTTATGGTTAATCGGATGTACAGAGAATTCCCTTTTTTATTAAAAATAAAATCAATTGTTCCCGGGGAGGCAAAATATTCTTCGTCTGACGAATCCATATTGAACACTGCGAAAAACAACAAAACACCATGCAACAAAACGCGTGAAAAAACGCGTTCACTATGTCATAGCTCGCGTTGCGCTTCGCCTTTGATCAATTCGCTTTTCCGCAACGCTTCGCTTCGCGCCGCAATGCGTTTACTATACCATCGGCCTAACTCGGAATCATTAAAACTCTACACTCTCTCGTTTCTCATTATATTAGTGTTCAACCTATGAAACAACCGCACGTCTGTTCTCTCATCTTCCTATACCCCATATACATATACTCGCACACTCCACTTCATTTACTTATTCTGCACTGCACAAAATAATGATGTTGATTTGATATTTTCCTTATTATTATAATGTATATAAATCCGCCATACGTTTTTTTTCAAAATAAATTATCAAATCCGGTCTTTTCAAGCAATTGTACTATAAACGCTTTTGAGGGATTCCATCCAGAATGAGCCGGAAATCCCAAAAATCATACCCGATCATCATTGATTTGGATGAAACTTGGCACATGAGTTCGGTACGTTGGAAAAAAAAAATCCACTGGTGTTAAGATAATTTGGGTTCAAGAGTAACTTTTGAGATGGGCGTATGTGTTTTTTCCAACATTTTACTTGAAAAATCGTAGTTCAAAAACCATTACATTTAGAGAAAAACTTTATATAAGGGAATTGTAGGGAACTAAAAAGCCTTTCTTAAAAAAATATACACAGAAAAAAAATTTTTTTTTTCATCAAGAAAAATCAAAAATAATTACTAAAAATAAAATATCTAAAAAAACATATTTTTAATATTTTTTTAATTTGTTGTATGGAAATTTGAGGAAAAAAGACACGTTTTGAAAAAAACTCTAGGATGGACGCTCTTATAATAAAAAAGTTTTTCAAATAGCGAACTTTGGTGTATATTTCAAATTTTAGTTATTCATTCTTATAAATAAATTTTGATGTTACAATATGGTTTTGGAGATCATTACAAACAATAATGATAAACCACGTAAACGCAACCGTTTTCAAGATATTTCTGATTTTCTTTCAATAAAATTTCAAAACCTCAAAAAATACGCCCTTTTCATAAATTACTCGTGATATTAAAACAACAATAGCTAACGATTGTTTCTCTTGTGTTTTTAGCCTTTTTAAAACACATGTATGTGCCTCTTACTTACTCTTAACAGCTCGTCGATTGAAAAAGCTTCACTTAAAGTTATAAGACAAAAATAATGAATTATGGTTGGATTTATATATATATATATATATATATATATATATATATATATATATATATATATATATATATATATATATATATATATATATATATATAAATATATATATATATATATATATATATATATATATATATATATATATATATATATATACCATTTATTAGTCTCGGTCATTGATAATATTACATAAACATTATATAAACTATTGATTGCTTTTATATATATTATGAATCCTGCCTTCTTCGTCATTCGAAAACAGTTTTACAAAAACTTCGTTTTCTGAAATTGGAACGAATGAGTGGTACTTTTGTGTACCTGCAATCGTTTTAGTCTGTCGGTAAATTTCATTCCATTCTGCTACCCCTGTTCATACTCTTCATGTGATACATAACAAAACGACATTTTTGTTAAACAATCATCACTTTTTTGGTTCGCCCATTCGAATAACTCTAATGCACTTTTTATAGGGTGTTCATGTTGTACAGCAAGGCTTGCATATCTTGCCATTCGTTTTAATGTACCACCAATTGCATCGCAAGGTCCCTTACCGTGGGATGTTGCGAAAAAATGCCATTCAGCATCAATATTTTATTTCTTTTTAAACTTACAAAGGCTTGCAAAGTTCTTCCTATTTTTATATTGGGATGCTGCCCCGTCAGACATAAACGTAGCTTTCTTTACTTTAATTTTTGTTTGCAAAAGCTTATTAGTTTTGAAATAAACACCTGCACCGCAATCGTATCATGTTTCAACACTTCTGAGATAACAATGAAACTGATATTTTTAAGTATTCCAGATTCCGTGTAATAAATGACAAAAGGGTGAATAGTGGCTTGCTCATTAATCCAATAACTACTTTGAACAGCATCTTGAAAAACAAATGAATAATTTTCAGAAAAATCACAAATTATTATTGCTTCGCCGTCTTTAAGACAACTTTTATAATCTCTCAAGAAACTAGACTGCTGAGATTTGACAAAATCGTGGGATACTAATTGTTCCAACTTTTCACAAAAATAAGCAATAAATTCATCAATTGGTTTAACAAGTGTCTCTAAACTACATCTATCAGTTGAAATCCATTGCTCAAAAGATATTTCAACTAAACCACGTTTTTCTAATTTGTCTGTTAAACTACTCTCAAAATCTGAAAAGCCTGGACATCGTTCGCATTCACGGAGGTAACATATTTTAGTTCTAGTTGATGAGCTACATAATATTTCTTCAAAACACAATTTAGAATCATTCTCGAATGAATATTTTCTAAGACCATGAAGCATCAAGTTAATGTTCTCATGAATGGTGCAAACACAAATGTTATGAGAACCTGTGCTGCCAAGTAATTTGCAATGCTTTGGTCTTAGTGCTGCAAAAGAGCTAAACCCAACAGCATTTTGATGCATCTCTTGAAATTTAATGAAAGCTTCTCTTAATGAACAAACTAAAAGGCGCTTTTGAATATGAACCCTCTTACCTTCACTCCTCACTGAAACGTAGTCGTTCATACCAGGGGTTGCTCGTGTAATCTCATCACTGTCGTAAAATTGCAAAATTTGGTTTTTATTTCCGGGTTCAGACCGTGTCCCAGCTTTTCGTTAGGGGCAGCTAAAACACCTTCGTGCTTTGCAAGGAATTTAGCTTGTGATACGATGTACTTGTTTGTTATTCCAAATTCTGCCATTACTCTTTGATTTGTCCAAGATTGTGGTAAAACCGAAAGTATCCTTACTTGATCGTCCCTCGAAGTTTCTGGATCAGCATACCGGTCCTTTAGCTGCGCGATTATTTCGTCATATTCGGCTGCTTTCACTTTCAATTGTTCCAGGTCATCCTCCTCCGCTTGATCCCCAAATATGTGTGTCCGAATGCCGTTTGAAACATCTTTGAACTTTTTGCGGGCATAATTTACGTTCAGGAACTTTTTAGCCGATATTGGCGAAACGTTGATTCCAGCTACGCCCTTGTTAAATAGCTCAATATTATGGCGCCTTGAATAATCTTGCACACTGCTATCAGATGGCACTGACATTAATGATATTGCCGATGGCGTTTCCTCGAGACCATACAAGTCTACTTGCCGTGATGTAGATGGTTGTGGATCCATAATGTTAGTAATTGATGGTTTCTCACTAGGCTCCGAAATTGCAGCATGGGATTGTTCCGTTCTATTTAAATGCAAACGACAATTATCACAAATCATCAAAGAAGTGTCCAAATGTGTTTTGCCCATAAACTTGAGTTTTTTGACATTTTGTTCGGTTAATTTACGAAGGTTTTTGAGCACCGTTTAGTGGGAAACGGCATACAACACTTCTTCATGTTAAACTCCATTTTCAGTTCACTCAGATAGATTTTACTGATGAATGCGACTATGTATGAGCATATATATTGGCTGTGGTACCTTTGAAAATGCAGGTATAAAACATCTCTGGTAGTTTACAGGCAGCGTACATTAGCTGTTTTTTATGAGAAGATATACCTGACATACGTTATAGCTGCTATTTGTCTACCTACCTTAAACAATATGTGTTACTTTCATCGCTACATCACCGAACTGTTCGGAGTGTAGTTTTCACACACTACACCCGACCTCTAACATCGTTGGAGCTTGGCAAAATAGTCAGCAGTTCGATTAATATGCTTCTTTTATATGACCCTCCGCATAATTTCATCATCTGTCCATTCCACACTTGTCGCCCCTGCGACATCTATCTCGCTGTTACTTTCATCGCTTTAGCAAATTCGCTCCCTTCATTCTCTGAGCGGCCCGACCGATACAGCCATAAAACAATTATAAATATATTGATTGCAATATTAAAACAACAGTGCTATTTATCTTGTTCTTTTCAAATGAGTCTTCTTATCATCCTGATATCAAAAGAAAAGAGGACATTAGAGTAATGTGAACGTTATAATATGAAGATCTTGGAAAATTTATCATTTCTGGTGAAAATCTCGATTAACTTAAGAAAAGAGCGAATTTTCTGAGGTTTTTTCATTCTATTGAAATAAAATCCGAAAAATCTCGAAAACGGTTGCGTTCAGGTGATTTATCATTATAATCATTATTGTTTTTAATGATCTCCAAAATCATATTGTATAATTAATTTTCATTTATAATAATGAATAACCAAAATTTGAAATATGCACCAAAGTTCGCTCTTCGGAAAACTTTTTATTATAAGAGCGTCCATCCTAGAGTTTTTTCAAAACGTGTCTTTTTTCTCAAATTTCCACAAAACAAATTTGAAAAATATTAAAAATATGTTTTTTTTTATATTTGATTTTTAGTATTTATTTTCGATTTTTCTTTATGAAAAAAACAGTGTACATTTTTTTTACAAAGCCTTTTTAGTTCTCTACAACTCCCCCATATAAAGTTTTTCTCTAAATGTAATGGTTTTTGAACTACGATTTTTCAAGTAAAATGTTGGAAAAAAAACATACACCCATCTCAAAAGTTACTCTTGAATCCAAATAATCTTAACACCAGTGGATTTTTTTTTTCAACATACCGAAGACGTGTACCAAGTTTCATCAAAATCGAAGATAGTTGAGTTTGGTGACCGACCGATTTGGCGTGGAATCAGTCTTTTATACTTACCACTCTTTCTTATCTAACACTGTCGCTACCTACAATCGTATTTTTATTTATTCTTTTCGTTAAGTCTCTATTTACGTAATATTTTAAATTATTCGAAATGATAGTAACGTCCTCCCAACCTCCCACACGTCTTATTACAATGATAAAACGAACAATTTTTTTTTTATATAATTTTGTTTTTTTTTCTACTTGTTAAAATGATAACATCGAATTGATTGTGATGAAAACCATCATAATCAGATGTGATTTGGATAACTATTTTACTGAGCAAGAATAGTAAAGCAAGAGAACAATTCTTTTTGACAAAAGACATATAATTCAATCAGGCGATGGCTAAGTATAGATCAAACTAATTGCGCGTACTTCACGTTACTATCATTTCTTGTATTATTCTGATTAATAAAATTTTAATACTTATAATAGTTATTATTATGGTAATTATGATTAGCAATTTAATTATTATTATTGTTATAAGTCTCATCATTATTATTATTATTATGATAAAGATTATATTGTTTTTATAATGATAATTATTATTATTGTTATTCTTATTATAATTTTTTTTTCAATATTATAATAATTATCATTATTCTTATTTTTATTATTCTTATTATTTTTAAGATCATTATTATTACTCGTTATTTCGTTCAACATCAACTTCACTTCTAAATCAGAGTTATATTCCTTATGTATAATATGGTGCCATTTATCGTGCTTCTCTATGTATTAATGGAATTTTTCTATTGATTTTTATTGTCGGTTTTTGTTAACGTTACTGTTATTATTGTTATCAACCTATTGTATTGTTTTCATTTTCATAATTTATGCCAATATTTGTATCACAATAACTCCTTAAATATATCTATACTTTACACGTTTACTTTTTATTTGTTCGTATTGTCTTAATTAATTCGTTATCTTAGTTTTTAACCACTTTCTCTATTTGCCTTTATGGATATTATTTTGTTGTTACTGTAATGAACCCTATGCAATTTCCTTAATTAATTTTATTTATTATTACGCATATTATTATTTCTAATGATAATGATTGATCATTTTTAATAATCTTAAGTTTATATTTTGATATTTTTATATGTATATTTTTTTTGTTTTTTTATTCATTTTTATCTATTTTATTATTATTTATTTTTATTTTTAACGCTGAGTCAGCCTCAAGACATTTCTCGGCATGATTTAACAATAGTTCCTTAATCTTCTTGTCGTCTGTTCTTTGGGGTCTTCTTAGTTTTAGTATGTTTTCCCTAATTGTGCCTTTTTTATCTTTCTCTACATTTGATGCTGGATTATCATAACAACGACGAAGGATTGTTGAAAATGTCTACTGTTAATGCAAAATGCATGGTCTCTATATCTATTTTAATTGCATGTATCCATTTATTTGATACTCCTTGCACAACATAATTATTAATATTGTACTGTCAGTTTTCTTCAGATGATTCTTCCCCGTCTGAAATTTCGCTCTCTATGTTTTTGTAGATTTCTTCGGCTTTTTTCTTTAGTTTTTCTTTGTCATTAGTTAGCTGCTTCCATTCTTCTTTACTGGTTTTATTATATCTTTTAAAATCCTGCGCAATTGAATCCTTCCAGGTGAAACTTGGTCTACCGTGCTTTTTTTGAGGAAATGCTAGTTTATATGCCATTTTGATTGGGTGTCCGATCTCTCTCCTTTTTATGTGTCCATAATAACTTATTCTGTTTACTCTCACTCTTCTGTTGATTGTCTTTCCCTTCAATTCTTGTCGAACATTGAATTTTCGATTGGGTTTTTGACATTGATTCCATATATCTCTCATTATTTGTTTTTCATACCTTCCTAATTGGTTTCTGCTTCTTTTTGTTAAAGTAGTAACCTTTGTTCCATATAAAATTGATGGAGCTAAAACAGTATTGTAAATAAGCTTGCCGATTTCCCAGGACGGCTTGAATTTTTTGCAAAATTCGATCACTAGTTTTGCAGCTTTTATTGCATTTACACACCTTTGTTTCGTTGTGGCAGGGCGATTTAATGTGTTTGTTAGCCACGTACCAAGATAACGCATCGAGCTACAAACTACGTATGTCTTGTTATTAAGTATAATCTCCTTGGGTGTTTCATTGATGGAATTAGGTGCACGGATCAGTACTTTGCTTTTTCTTGGTTTATCTCCAAACCTACCTCTGCTAGACATTCCTCAAGAACTTTAATAATATTTTCTAGTTCGTCTTGGTTTTCTGCAATAATCAAGATGTCATCCGCGAAAACTAAAATGATGGGAATCTTCAACGATCCAGTTCTCATCAAATTCAGCCCCGGCACCTTTTCTTCTACCTTTCTCAATACCTGTTGCATTACTATATTGAACAGAAAAGGAGAGAGTGGACATCCCTGTTTAATTCCTTTTCCTCTAAGACTTTCGGCGGTATATTGTTTTTGCCAGCGGATTTTCATTTGTTCTGCTCTGATGCATTGCAATACTCTATCTGTTAAGTGCGTTGGCACCTTCAAATCCCCCAAGACCTCTTCTAGTTTATGCAGACTTACATTATCAAAAGCCTTGCTAATGTCCAGAGCAGTTAAATATACATAGAGGTTTGCCTGCGTTCCAGTACTCTTCCATTATTCGTTTAGTCACAAACATGTGATCTTCTGTCGATCTTCCCTCGGTGAAAGCTGCTTGGTATATTTCCGGATCTCCAGTGAATGCTCTTAATCGGTTTTTAATCCACTTCGCGTAGGGTTTATAACCAGCATTACATAAGCTGATCCTTCTGAAGTCCTCGACCCTTTTTGGGTGAATAACTTTTGGAATTGGTACTTGAACAGTTCTATTCATTTCATCCGGTATTTCATTTCGATTCCACATCTTTTTCCATAACTCCACGATCTCTTTTTGCGTTTGCTCGTCAGCATATTTTATAAACTCCATCCTGACACCATCTGCACCCGCCGATTTCCCGTTACATTGTTGTTGAACGATCATCATCATTTCGTTCTCCGTTGGTGGTTCGGTCAGTGGGCAACATCTTTCTCCTTTGTTAGTTTTATCTGTTCTCCTTCACTTTCTTTTAGTGCCTCATTCCATTTCGACATGGGAATGTATGCACTCCTGACTTTTTTCTTATTCAAAAACCCCTTCAGAAACTGATACGATTTTCTTATTCTCACCGTGACATCGAAATCATTAAGCTCCCTGTAGAAGTTTTTAACTGACTTTTCGGTATGATTTTTTACTGCTGCTTCGAATTCCTTTCTTCTATCCTTAACCTTCCATTTATATGGTAAAATATACGGGTGTTTATTGGCCAACTTTAATGCACTATTCAATCTATTCAAAGCCTGCTTCCTTACTGGTGTTAGAGGAGGTTTTGTTGTTGTCAAAACCTTACCCGCTGCTTTTTTCATTTTGTGTGTGATTGCCTTGTACGCCTCCTCTGCATTGCTGTCCTCAATGTTAATTGGTATAGGATTTTCTTTAAGGGCTTTAGCATATTTTTCTTTTATGCAGTCAAGTTTCAAGTTGGACGCATCAAGATGCGTATTCTTTTTCCCTTGTAGTCCTTTCTCTGATCTTTGTTTAATAGTGCTAATTCTGATTCCTGTTATGATCATCTTATGATCCGTTACAATCCGTGTCCACAAGCCTTTAATAAACCTTATATACAATGAGCTTTCTATTGGCTTTAATACATGGTCTATTTGGCTTTCTCGATGTCCGCTCCTCCAAGTTCTTTCCATGTTAATTCCAATTTTTGTGGACACATTCATCAGTCTATGAATGTTGATGAATGTTTTGAATTCTTCGCCGTTCTCGTTCGAATGTTGAAAGCCTAATTTACCTCCAATTGTCTTTGCATCATCTGACGTAATGCAGTCTCTCCCAATTTGCGCATTCCAATCTCCAATAAGCACAAGGTTCTTTCTTATGTTATCCTGATCTACTATTTTACCTAATTTTGAATAAAATATATAGCCTTTCCTGTTTGGACCGTGTACATTAATAACGAACATTTCTTTCCCTTCTACCCTCAATTTTACCGATATTGCTTGTTTCCCTATTTCCCTCCAATCCTTAATTACAATATCTGTTCCTTTTTTTATCAAAAGTCCCAATCCTCTTGCTTTGTTCTGTCCATATGAAGCCAATTTCCATTTGTAGTTTTTTGATTCAATTTCCGATGCCTTGACGTTCACTTCCTGTAATGCTACAATGTCCACTTTGTAAGTCGTAAGAACTTGATCAATAACTTTTCTTTTTTCTAATGTAGAACAACCCCTAACGTTTAACGAAGCAATGATCATGGTTTTATACTTATCGTCAATTAGATTCATCTTGTTAGAATCAAATGATGAATTTTGACTCTCCTTTGCGGGCTCTTGAATCTCTATATTTCCATTGTCATTGATCTTCTGTTCAGCATTTCCTATTTTATCTTCATCCATTCTTTCCACTAGCTCTGATGATTTCGGTTTATCTGAATTTTCACATGACGTCGTCATTGAAGACCACATGCCTTTTCCTGGACCTTCTTTGACCGTTCCTTTTTCATTGATAACATTGTTGAATCCATGAATGCCTCCTGAACAATTTGATTTGTATTCTTTAATTTTCATTAGATCTTCTCCCTCGTTGATTTTTCCGATCACACTATCGTAATGATTTTTCTTTGTAGCTCCTGTATACAACACCCTCAGTATATCCTTCTCTATCTGCTTATCATCTCCTATTTTCAAACACCCACTGTCCCTCTGATAAACCTCTATGTGCTTATCATAATATTCTGCAGCTGCTACTAGTGTTTCGTACCCTAACCATGTTCCATACTTCCTAACTTCTTCCAAAAAACTATCAAAACCACCTTCTACTAAACCCTCTGTTACGAATAATTCAAACCTTGCTCTGTTATCTAGCATATAGCTGGCTAGTACTGATCTGCACTGCATAATTCCTTCCCGGGTACATGAATAATTCCTATCATGCTTATTAAGCTGGTCTAGTAAAGCCCTTATCAAGCAGTTTCCGTCTCCATCAATTTTTTTTATCAACATTTTTTCTCCTGTTATTATGTCCTCAAGAATATACGATTGAGAGCCTGTTCCTTTAGAAATATTCCTTTCATCTATCCTTGAATTCTTTTTGCTTTTGCTTTCCTCATATTTCATTATTTCAAAAATGCTGGCAAATGTTTCTACATTGTCCACTACCTCATACATGATGTTTACTTCCTTATTTATTAACTTTTCTTTGTTCATTGGTTCTATGACTTCCACTCTTCCATCGCCTTGAAAGATCAGTATTCTGGTTTCAAACAACTCTACTGAGACTTGCATAATCTCAAAATCAATTCCTGTTGGGTTTGTCATTATTTTCTCGTTAAATTTTTGAACACTATCGCCCCACAGATTGTAAAAATCGGCATAATTACTGTTTATATGATCCCATAGTAGAACCCTTAATTCCATTTCCTGAAATGAGTAACTTCCAAATTCTGGAATTACTCTATTTAACTGCTCTATTAAGGCACTTATCAAACTGTTCTGCTTGGAAGACTTAATAATAGCAATTTTTCCAACATCTAATGTTTTCAATCTGTAACCATCCATTTTGCATAACTTTGATTGTAGATAATTAAACTTAATCAATTAATATTTTATATGTACACTGTAATTTTTTAGCATCATCATTAAAAGGGAAATTATTAATTATAATCACATTATTTTTATTATTAATAATAAAAATAATCCTTGTTAAAAATCAAAATGTATTTCGTTCAGTGTAGACACAATCCTTCACCTTTGTCTATATACTAGTACTACTACCACTGACCTTTTTTTTTTTCCTTTGTCATCTATTTAACCAACCGATAACATGACATTAGGATTCCGGCGATACACTCCCGGACCATCTTCTTCCATACTATTACTTAACACACTTGTTGAATTTTTCCTCCCATACATTCATTCACACATCTCTTTCGTCAACACTCTATCCTTCTCACTCTTCTCCAGCAATACCTCACTTCTTCCGATTCACCAATACTATTCAGCTTCTTTGCTGCTCAACTTTCTTTTTCGCTTCTCTTTATATTAACAATGCTCACTCTCACTATCACTCTCTTCCTGTAGAAACTCTACACGACACCACCGTTTATCTACAATAATCGAAAACCACCGTTTTCCCTCTCGTGGGTCAAATTTTCCACCTTGTCGACGGTGAGAGGGCTTATCTCATGCTATAAACATGCATGTGAGACCAAGAATTTGACCAGTAGTGAAAGTATCACATATTCTAGTCATTTTTTCACTGCCACGTCGTAGAACGTTTATATAAAGGCACTAACATCAGGTGTGATACTGGCCGCAATTCACTCTTAAACTTCTTACTTTCAATCTTAGGGAAACGACTAAAAGTACACTTTTCATCTTAGTGGCAACTTATGTTGTTATTTATCCATATGTTTTATGGAATGAATAACCAAAATACCTGGTTTGATAATGGTATAATAAGTCAATGTAATTGCAAAATCTTCGAAAAGGGTGAATGTTTCGATCGGGGTAATTATCTTACTGTTCGAAGTGAAGCACATAGTCATAGAAAAGTGTTACTTAAGACGGACGAGGACAAACTGCTTATTAGAGATAGGACGCGGAGGGCCCGCTTAGGATACAGCATTTGAAGTAGTAGAATAAACCTTTCCATGTGGTTTACATCAGTACCAGTGTTTGATGAATCATCCTCAATATCCTAGGGTTATCGTTTTCTAGGTACCCCCTTGTTTGCATAGTTCAAAGATTTCAAACACGGCACATAGGTGGATGTAATGCGAGGCGATGAGATTGTATCCCTCATACCACACTATAAATTAATTAAAGAAATTATAGTTCTCTTAGATGTTTCAAATTAGTTCTTATTCAAAATCTTTTAAATTTGGGATAACAACTAAATACCAAGATGTAGAGTAGACTTAAAGACTGTAGGGTTGAAACCACAGGGCTGAAGCGGCTGTCATCCACGAACAACAATCGTGAAGCTGAAAATTTGGTGCTGCGTGTGGTGCTAATTTGACAACTCGGATTTCTTGAAGGCTGTAGGCAGCAAACACAATTTACGCGGTGGAAGTTGGCATAATTTTCGTTAATTTGATTCGAGAGTAAAGTCTTCCGTGTTGTACTTAGTGCAGTGATTATCAAAACGATAGTATTTTTTCATTGTTTATCAGCCAGGTATAATAATGTTTTATCTACATTACTGATACTAGTAGGTTGATAGTAGAAATATTATAAGAAATTATAATCCACTGTGAACCGAGCTTAAAATGTTCAAATTGTCACTAGCGCCACACCAAAAGTAGCAGGCTTCAACTAACGCCTGCTTCAGTCCTCTGGTTGAAACAAGTTTTGTTTTTTTTTTTCGTTTATGGTTAGTTTAGAATGACTCAAACTTTTTAGTCAGGAAAACGAAAAGTCGTAATGAAAATATCACCAATAATCTCACTAAAATATTTTTCTTCTCATTTTTATGTTACTCACTCTCTGCACGCGGTTTTGCAACCACCTTGACCGCAAGCGGATGTGAAATTGAAGTACCTGATGGAACTCAAGCCCCACACACGCGGCTAACGTAACACCGTGAGGCAACGAGTGTTCATTCCGGATTTCAAGAGTTGAATGCTGCCCTAGTCAAACTTGGCAGATCAATAATGGGAAAGAAGATGGACACAGGAGCACAGGAAGAGAAGTATAGCCAGGACCAAGTAAGTATATACTAAATCAAAATTATATTATTCACAAATTGCTTTAAAAAGATTTATGGTAAAACACTCACTACTAGTACCGATTAATATACAAATTGAACATTTCAGGCCATTTTGTAGCAGCGTAATCATCTCAATCCAAAGATACTACAAACGCCTCCCCCAACCTAATCCTTATCCCCACCCATGGCGATCATGTAGCCTGCATGTGGCGAGTCAGCCATTACCCCTCCTTCTCTATCAGCCTTGGATTGACTTGCGCTCTTACTGCCCCACCCTGTGCTGCAAAATGAAAATGAAAATGAAATAATGGAAAACCACCGTTTTCCTACGTTGCATATGCTCATTTACTTTGAAACCTCTATATTCTAAAAAAATAAACTTTCCTTGAGCAGATGAAACCTGTTCTACCAAGAACTACCTAAACACCTTCATCCAATCTGGACCTATCGCTTTTCCTGCCACTTAATCGCGTTTGAAATGTCACAAACTACCGAGACTCTGTTATAAACAACCGTATGCCTTCGTGTCTTGACGCTGACTGCTCATTGGCGTGTATTCGGTGAATACTCCAGAAAATAATCACTATTTCTATCCCTTTGTGTTCATTTCAAAGATAGGTAAATATTGACTGTAATATAATAATTCTTTTGTGAAAAAGTCAGTCAATACTCTTGCAACTAGTCGTGCTTCTAGCTTAACACAAAGTTAACCGGCTCACGTAATCTATCCTTTTATGTTTGTCATGTCACCAAAGTTTTAGTCGGAATTTGATGTAAACTTCTGAGTAGGAAAGTATTTTAACATTAGACATATTGTGAATATTTATGCTGGTTAAAAGTAGGTATGTTCTGCGCTTTAAATAAATTTTGTATTAGTACATAGGGTATGTGTCCCTTGACTCAGCCTACTATGCGACGATCGATTACATTTTTCATTACAACTCATGAAGTATTTGAGCTGTAAGCGATATTCAGCTAGTTTACACTTGCTTAAGTACGTTTAATATGATGTTTGGTAGTATTTATCACGAAAAGCTATACTGCCGTGAAACGCATATCAGTCCCATATGTATAGGAAATCAAGCAAAGATGGGGCTGATATGCGTTTCACGGCAGTATAGCTAATGTCGAAAAGCTATAAGCATCAAATTGGGTTTATGCAACATTGTATGCAACATCATCCCATTCGATCGATTTTTATTATATGAAGCCTTCGTACGGTTTTTGTCCTGATTTTCTGATTTAAGGCATTGTCAACTGTATTTGCTTTACCCAACATAAAATTTTACAAAACAAACTAAACTAATAGTACGTTCACACTACTGCTTTTATTACGTGATATAGAGTATCTTGATATCAGCAGCTATACATCTAGTTTTCACTAAAAATAATGTACATGTCATTTGATATAAAGATACTCTATATCACGTAATATAAGCTGTAGTGTGAACGTATTATAAAACTGCTTTGAAACACTTAAGAGATTTTAACATATGATTTATTGGCTATTCGATGATGAGAACATCCCCTTACCCTTTTTTTGTTTCAATTTTAACCAAATTTTTCGCAAGCAGTTCAATAGTAAAATTGAAGATGAGACAAAACTTTTTGCGAATTTTCAAATTGGATTTAAATGTAAGATGTATTTAATTGGGAATTCAGTTCTGACTTTATGAAAGCAACATATCATTTTGCAAAATAATTTACCGGAACATAATTTGCAACGCATGTGAACTTCGCAGTTCGTTAAAGTGCAAGTTTAGCTATTTTTCATAGTAAGTCGAATTCGTGTTTTATACGTTTCATAGCAATATTAAAGCAAAAGTAAAGCAAGAAGTATTTGAATTTATGCGTTTTAAAGTATTGTGTTTTCTAGAATTTTTTGGATCAATCCCTATCAAAGCAATGACCAGCGAATAAACATTTATATTTTTGGGTTGTATTTTAAGTTGATGTGTCAAAAATTTGCTGTGAAAGAGAACAACAATAATCTTAATGGTATTTGATCGTTTAGCTCCATTGAATGATTTACCGTGTTTCTGGTTATAAATAAGTAGATATGTTCTCTATTGCATTCGACGCATTAGAAATATTTCCGATCGATTGGTGCAATCATTTTGAAAATCATTGCATAAACGACTGAGATATTGATGCTCAAAACCTGCCAGTTTTCGCGACGGTCGCACATGAAGACAAAAGTATAATTTAATCAATAATATTATATTCTATAATAATATTTCATAAAATAAACTATATTTTTGCTTTGATTTTTTGATAACATGTGCACTGCCGTTATAAGCATAACTGTCCCATTTATATAGGGAACCCCATAGAAGATGGGACAATTATGCGTAGAACGGCAGTGCATGATTGTAACAATCATACATAACAAGTTGATTTAATCATTGAACTGTGCAGTTCGTTCTGTCCGTGCCCCGTTGCTTTCGAAGTTTTTCGCGCGTGGTTTCATGGTTCAGTTCAGTTTTTTCTTTCGATAGTGTCCTCATCGAGTTTTTTCTGAAGAAGAGAGCGTTGTGATTCAAACAGTGCTACGACGCTATTAATTGCAATTTGCAATCTAATAGCCATATTATTCCGCATCTACATATTGCACGCACACCAGCAGTCCATCGCGTGTAGCGTGCAATCGTTCATCTGTCAACCACCACCGACCAGAGTCATCATCATCGTCATCAATTTCATCATCGCTGAGCTCCACGCCTAGCCGATTCACGCGGCCACACATCGTTGGTCGGCAATAGCAACACATTCGTCGCCCGGCAGCAGCAAATCAATAATACATATAAGATAAGTTTTTTGTGTACCTCCATCTTCTGGTATAATTGTATTGTAATTGTGTTGTGTATTGTGTGTTCAGTTTTGAATCGAGGTATATAATTTTTATTATTTGCGTTTGTGGTTGAGCTCTTTAAGCTCCCACGGGCAAAGCATGGATGAATCGTTGGAAGATGATTTATCTTTGCCGCCGAATAATGAGGTATCTCATAAGGTTACCCGATCGCGAGCCTACCCAGCTGATTCAGCTGGTCCTTGGGTTGTTTATTTTCAGCCCAAAACGAAACCTCTGAACATTTATCAGATCAGCAATGATCTGACGAAGCGATTCTCGGCCGTGACCGAGATAATCAAAGTGAGGCCCAATAAACTTCGGGTCGTCGTTTCCAACCTTAAGCAGGCTAATGAGATTGCTGTCTCTCAGCTTTTTAACCTTGAGTATCGGGTGTATATCCCAGCTCGGGGTATTGAAATTGAAGGTGTGATCACCGATTCAAGTCTGACCCATGAGATACTGATGAAGCAGGGGGTTGGTCGATTTAAGAACCCTCTGCTGTCTCCAGTCAAGATACTGGATGTGCGCCAACTGGGCACAGTATCGACCAATAAGGGCGAAAAAAAGTTCACACCGTCAGACTCGTTTCGTGTGACCTTCTATGGCTCAGCCCTCCCTCAATACGTCGAGTTGGGAAAACTTCGACTACCTGTGCGGTTGTTCGTACCTCGGGTCATGATCTGCCAGAAATGCCAGCAGATGGGACATACGACCTCCCATTGCGGCAATAAGGCACGCTGCTCCAACTGCGGGGAGAGACATGAGGATGGCGCGTGCGCAGACAGCACACCAAAATGCGCTTTCTGTAAGGGAACTCCTCCTCATGCTCTCTCGTCGTGCCCGGCGTACAAGCAACGCGGGGAACAATTAGAACGCTCACTAAAACAGCGTTCAAGGCAATCTTTCGCCGAAATGGTGAAAAAAGCCTCACCATCACCCGATGCCAATACAAATCCCTTTGCTCCTCTGTCAGATGACGAGTCTGACTTTGATTTGGTTGAAGATGGAACATCAGTCAGTTTTCCGGGAGGTGCTTCACGAAAGCGAAGACGCGTTCGCCCACGAAAGTTGCTGAGCCGGAGCCCAAAACCAGCTTGCCCAATTCAAGGAAAGGTGGAAAAAAGGAAAATCCTAATCCACCTGGTTTTCGTAGTACTAACTACAGCCAGGACTTTCCATCTCTCCCGGGGACATCCAAAACCCCTGAAACCCCAATTTTAAGAACAGAAGGCCCCTCCTCTAGTGGGCTGTTCTCATTTGATGACATTGTTGAAGGTATCTTCAAGTACCTCGAAATTTCTGACCCTCTAAAGAGCATTGTTTTGGCAATGCTTCCAACAGTGAAGACTTTTTTGAAGCAATTGACAATTAAGTGGCCCCTCCTTGCAGCTATCATTTCCTTCGATGGATAATTTTCCAAATGAGGTCGGGGATTTGATCACTGTTCTACAGTGGAATTGTCGAAGTTTGATTCCTAAATTGGAATCTTTTAAATTTTTAGCTCACACTACCGGTTGTGATGCATTCGCTCTTTGTGAAACATGGCTCTCTTCCGAAATCAATCTTCCGATTCACGATTTCAATATTATTCGTCTTGATCGTGAGGATTCGCGTGGAGGGGGAGTACTTTTGGGGATCAAAAAGTGCTACTCCTTCTATAGAGTGAATTTTCCTCCTATTCCAGGTATTGAAGTTGTCGCATGTCAGGCTGTTATTAAAAATAAAAGCCTTTGCATTGCTTCCGTTTATATTCCTCCAATAGCCTCCATTAACCGAAAACAACTCTCAGATATTTGTTCGGTTCTTCCTGCTCCGCGGTTGGTCATGGGAGATTTTAACTCTCACGGTACAGGCTGGGGAGAACTGTACGATGACAACCGTTCTTCTTTGATGACTGTGACAACTTCAATATGACAGTTCTTAACAATGGAGAAGTAACACGTTTGGCTGGTACATCCTCAGTTGGCAGTAGATTAGACCTCACACTTTGTTCGAATTCATTATCGTTGGATTGCACATGGAATGTGATTCAAGATCCCCACGGTAGTGATCACTTACCCATACAAATTTCGGTTGCCACCGGGTTCAATCCGTCGAAGTCTGTCAACGTCACGTATGATCTTACCCGTCACATCGATTGGACAAAGTTTAGGACAGCAGTAGATGAAGCCGTAACGACGGTAGAAAGGCTTCCACCGCTGGAAGAATATAACTTCCTCTCCAACCTGATCTTAGACAGCGCGCTTCAAGCTCAAACTTGACCAGTTCTAGGGACGTCATTTTGCAGGAAACCTCCTTCTCCATGGTGGGATCAGCAATGCACCGAGGTTTACCGAAAAAAGTCCGACGCGTTTAAAGTTTTCCGTAGACGTGAAACACCTGAGCACTTCGAAGTATACACGGCTCTCAAGCGTGAACTTAAGAGCCTCATCAAGGCCAAGAAACGCGGTTACTGGCGAACATTCGTGAACGGACTATCGCGCGAAACGTCGATGAGTACTCTTTGGAACACGGCGCGAAGGTTGCGTAACCGAACTACGAACAACGAGAGCGAGGAGTACTCGGACCAATGGATCCTCAAGTTCGCGCGAAAAGTTTGTCCAGATTCTGTGCCGGCACGGATGATTCCTCGCGAAAACACGTATTCGATAGATGAGATTAGCCAACCCTTTTCAATGGTAGAGTTCTCTCTCGCACTCCTTTCGTGTGGCAATACGGCTCCAGGAGCTGATAGGATCAAGTTCAACTTGCTCAAGAACCTTCCAGACGTCGCAAAGAGGCGCATGTTGAACTTGTTTAATCAGTTTCTGGAACTCAACATTGTACCGGATGATTGGAGACGGGTGAGAGTTATTGCCATTCAAAAACCTGGTAAGCCCGCGTACGACCACAACTCCTATCGACCCATCGCGATGTTATCCTGTATTCGAAAGTTGTTGGAGAAAATGATCCTCTTCCGGCTGGACAAATGGGTTGAGACGAACAACCTGCTTTCAGATACTCAATATGGTTTCCGTAGGGGTAAGGGAACGAACGACTGTCTCGCGTTGCTTTCCACGGATATTCAGTTAGCTTTTGCTAAAAAAGAGCAAATGGCTTCTGTATTCTTGGACATAAAGGGGGCTTTTGATTCAGTATCTGTTGAAGTTCTTTCAGATAAACTCCACGCCTGTGGCTTTTCTTCATTAATGAATAATTTTTTGTACAATTTGCTGTCAGAGAAACATATGAACTTTTCTCATGGAACCTCTACAGCTTCACGATTTAGCTACATGGGTCTCCCCTAGGGATCCTGTTTAAGCCCCATGTTGTATAATTTTTATGTCAAAGACATTGACGGTTGTCTAGGTGACAACTGTACGTTGAGATAACTTGCAGATGATGGCGTAGTGTCTGTCACGGGACCCAATGGGGTCGATCTGCAAGGACCCTTACAGGATACCTTGGACAATTTGTCTACTTGGGCTCTAGAGCTAGGTATCGAATTCCCTACGGAGAAAACTGAGTTGATAGTTTTTTCTAGGAAGCATAACCCAGCACAACCGAAGCTTCAAATTTGGGGTAAGCCGATAACTCATTCTATGTCCTTTAAATATCTTGGGGTCTGGTTCGATTCAAAGTGCACCTGGAGATCCCATATTGAGTATGTGAAGCGAAAGTGCCAGCCAAGGATCAATTTTCTCTGCACAATTACCGGAACCTGGTGGGGAGCTCATCCACAAGATCTTCTAACGTTGTACCGGACAACGGTTTTGTCCGTTATGGAATACGGTAGTTGTTGTTTTCAGTCAGCGGCTCGGTCGCACTTCATTAAACTGGAACGTATTCAGTATCGGTGTCTTCGTATCGCGTTAGGTTGCATGCACTCGACTCACACCATGAGTCTTGAAGTGCTGGCTGGCATGTTGCCACTCTCGGATCGGTTTACAGAATTATCTCTCCGGCTCCTCACCAGGTGTGAAGTTATGAATCCCCAGGTGATCGAAAATTTTGAGAAGCTCCTTGAGTTGAATCCTCAAACCCGCTTCATGACCTTGTACCATTTGTACATGACACAGGATGTCAGCCCTTCGCGGAACATTTCCAATCGTGTTTGCTTCTCCGATTTCGGCAATTCGGTTCATTTTGATTTATCCATGAAGCAGGAGCTTCGTAGAATCCCAGAGCATCATCGTTCTATGATTGCTCCGGTGATATTTGCTGCAAAGTTTGGCCAAGTTGATTCCACTAAATCGTTCTTCACTGACGCATCATTGATAGAGGCGTCAGCAGGCTTTGGAATATTTAATGAAATTTATAGCGCCAATCGTAAACTTCAAGCTCCTTGTTCCGTATATGTCGCTGAATTAGCGGCAATACATTTCACGCTAGAAATTGTTGCCTCATTAACACCGGATCAATACTTCATTTTCACGGATAGTCTCAGTTCTATAGAGGCTATTCGCTCCTTGAGGCCGGTAAAGCACTCCTCGTATTTTCTCATGAAAATACAGGAGCTTCTAAGTGCTTTATCTTCGCGTTATTTTATCATCACCTTTGTATGGGTCCCATCTCATTGTTCAATTTTGGGCAATGAGAAAGCGGACTCGCTTGCAAAGGTGGGCGCTATGGACGGCGATATTTATGATCGACAAATCGCCTTTAATGAATTTTTTCCTATTTTTCGTCAACAGTCTCTCGTCAGCTGGCAGTATAAATGGAGTAAAGGAGATTTGGGGCGGTGGCAATATTCTATCATCCCAAAGGTGTCGAAGAAATCTTGGTTTAGGGGGATGGATGTGGGTCGAGACTTCATCCGCGTGATGTCTCGCCTCATGTCCAATCATTATTCTTTGAACGCTCATTTATTCCGAGTTGGGCTGAGCGACAGCAATCTCTGTGAATGTGGACAAGGTTACCAGGACGTGGATCACATTATTTGGTCTTGTGCTGAGCATCGTGGAGTTAGATCTGAGCTTTATGATACCCTTCGGGCTCGAGGTAAACAACCCAATGTACCAGTTCGAGATATTTTGGCTGTACGTGATCTGGAGTTTATGAAATTCATTTATGTGTTTTTGACTAACGTTAGCCTTAGATTGTAGTTAGTTTAACATGTATGTTTAGTATAAGTTTTTTTTCTGTGTTTGTGTGTTTTCCTTTCTCTTTCAAAAATGTTCAAGTAGAAAAAAAAACCAAAAGTTGTATAGTTTTAAATTTTTTGACAACTTAGAATATAAAATAAATGTGTTATGTAAACCATACCTAAAATTTCCGCCCCGTTTCCTATCCGTTATATTGTAATTCCTATTAACTTCGAGACGGCCGCGAGTAATCGGCTTCTTCCCCCTAACTTTAGTTCTAAGATACCTGATGTATACAAATATGAAAACTTGGCTCTGTAAAGTTAATTCGATTGAGCCTGTACAAATAAATGATTAATTAAAAAGTTGATTTAACTAATGTATGCTTGAATCAACTAAAACAACTACAAGGTACAGCCCCTGTGGGTTGTTCGAAATGATGGCGTAGGACTACGTAACTAAATGTAAGTCATTTTCATTGTACAATTCAATATAATTTGAATTAAAATTTTCCTAATAACAAGAAATTTGATTTATTCTGATTGATTTGGTCTCAATTACATGGCAATGATTGAAAAACGAAGGAAATATTTCATTTTATACGCGCTAGGTAATCCAAACTGTCCTGGAGTTCAGAATTTAAAATCTGCATTTGTAACAGTAGCTTTATTCGCTATGTTCAGTTGTAACAGTAGCTTTATTCGCAATGTTATATGTTCCGAATGTTATAATATGTTTTCAAACATATTCAATGAATGTCCTGGAAGACCAACAGAAATTATTAGATAATCCTGGAATATTCTATGCCATCTAACTTACATTTGTATAGTCCATTAAGCTTCTGTTACAATTGTAAACGTTAAGTTTTAAAAGACAGTTTGAACGGTCTGAAACTAATCAGGTTATTGTATGATGCCGGACGTTTCAGAAAATTCATTGAATATGTTTGAATATTTTTCTTGGTAAGGAGTGTATCGAAAATAAGCTATCCACAAACTTTCTTTTAAATTATGTTGAAAACCGATATTTTATTCATACAAAAAATTGATCCTTTATTGTACGAGGTTAAACTTGAACATAATGAAGACCGGATGAAATTTAAGTTATTCCTTCACGAATTTTCGAACTTTGGATCGAATGCTCTTCATCAAGTTCCGGACAAGTGTTGCATCGCATTTTTTGGACGCTTGAGCCCAAATTTTTTTGAACTCCTGCATGTTTCCAGCTGCCTTACCAGTCTTCTTGAAGACCCTCTTCACGATTGCCCAGTAACGTTCGATGGGTCGAAGCTGAGGGCAATTTGGTGGATTGATATTTTTCTCAACGAAATCTATACCCTTTTCCGCAAGCCAATTGAGAGTGGTTTTGGCATAGTGAGCCGACGCTAAATCCGGCCAAAACAGTGGAGGTTTACTATGCTTCTTATATAAAGGCAACAATCTCTTCTGGAGACACTCAGATCGATAGATTTCCGCATTTATAGTTCCGGTAGTGTAAAAAATGGTTGACTTCAAACCACAGGAACATATTGCTTGCCATACCAGTACCTTTCGACCGAATTTCTCCACTTGAATCTACCTGTCCGCATCGCTCACATCCTCCCCAACGATGACAGTAAAGTATTGTGGACCTTGAAGGGTTTTTGAGTCCTCCTTTATATAGGTCTCATCGTCCATCAAAACGCATGCATCCGGACGCTGCACAAGACGCGAATACAATTTCCGGGCCCTTGTTGCTGCTCGCTTCTTCTGTTCTGCACTTTGTTTCGAGATTTTCTGCTTCTTGTAGGTCTTGAGGTGGTTTCGCCTCTTGATACGCTGGATCATTCCGACACTCGTTCCTGCTTTTTTGGCCAAATCACGTATTGACATTGATTTGTTCTTCATGATTAGAGATACCACTTTCTACTCCAGTTTCGGGTTGGAAGAACCGGGTTTTCTGCCTCTTCCTGGTAGCTCATCCAAAGAATAGTGTTCCCCAAACTTATTAATGATGGTTTTAACACTCGCATGATGAATTCCAAACCGCTTCGCCAATTTTCGCATAGTAATACCCTTCTCACTTAGCCATGTGTCCAGAATCTTAATTTTCACTTCCTTTTCAATACGCGACATTTTGAAAACGCAGAATTTGAACCGCACAAACAAGTAAACAAAAGAAAGCTGACAGTCAAACGCACAGCATGCAGTGTTCAGAACATAAAAAACCATCTCAAATACATGCGTACAACGCAAATGTATGTGGATAGCTTATATTCGATACACTCCTTATAGCCCAAAAGGCTACAGTTACGACTGTATATCTTAAGTTCTGAACTCATGGTAAGTTGTTATGAACTTGAACATCCCATGATAATCTGATAATAACTTATGATGTTAAGAATGATTCAATATTTTTGAATACATATCGTGACATTATATAGCCTTAAAAGCCTCTGTTACAACTAGATATGAAGTTCTGAACTCAAGTACATTTTTGATACCCTACAACATCCCAGTGTACATAGTAGAGACTATGTCTATGATTTTATACAGCAGTTTTCTGCCAAACCAAGCATTCCCTTTATGTGCATTAGATAACGCATAAAATTCAATGTTTCGTTTTATCTGTGTACAGTATTCTAGTATGAGCCTCACATATGCCACATATAGTGTTTTTAATGTGTAAGGGCCGTTCAAATGCAAACTATATCTTTCAATAAACTTAAGCATGTTATTTGCTTTTTAGATGATATTGTGTGAAAAAGTGACTTTTTATAACCTCCCGCCTTTTCACGTTTTTTGTGTAGACCTTTAAATTTTTTATTATATGGATCGTCACATTTGCCTAACGGTTTTTGTATCTCCATAAACAGTTCCATGTCGTCTGTATATACTGAGAATTGAAGGACTTTCTTTTTTTTTTACATCGTTAACAAATAAAACAAATAATAAGGGACTAAGATGTGAACCTTGTGACACTCCAGATGTGACATTTACTATCTTAGAAATTTAAGACAAGGCTCAACATTTATGAATTTTCAATATTATTTGGCCCGAAATCACCAATCCAATGTTCTCTATTGAAATTGATGCGTAGAAATATTTTCGATCGTTCGGTGCAAAAATTTGGAAATCTTTTGAAAAACGACTGAGATATTAACACTTAAAACTGGACAACTTTTCGTGACGGTCGCGTTACGATTTATTTTTAATTGTACCACAGTAAAAAAAACAAAGACGTAGTCCTACGTCAAAAACTCAATTCAAATATGGTTGGTTCAACTATACAATGGATATGTCGAAAAAAAAGGTTGATAATTTGACAGTTGTCTTACAGTGCCAGAAAATTCAACCATGATTATAGTTGAACCAACTGAATAACAATTGTTGGTTTTAATGGGTCGTATCTTGGGATTGATTTATGACTAATTTGGGATTTGGGATTAATTTATGATCGACTCACATCATGTAAGTTACTAAATTTTGAATCCAATTTTAAGATATTTTTCCTCGTCGGCCATGGCAAAAAAAAAGTAAATTGAAGACTATCATGGCTCAAAAATTTTCAAATTTACTGGATGGCTGTCGTGGAATTTAGATTGATGTCGCCTAAGGCAGCTAGAGGATCGGGTGGTTCCGATGCGTGATGAAGTTCAATTTTTAGCTTATTGAAAATGGAGAGAGCTTCACTCGATTTTTACAAGGCTATGTAAACTTAGCCACAGCCAGCCATTTTAACTCAGTTTTAAGGCGTTTTTTACTTACTTTGGTCAAAAGTGGAGTCACTCAAATTTGAATACAAATCAAAAACATCGACTCAAATCAGATGGATGTTTTTGATTTGTCGACTTGTCAATCCCAGTTACATTTACTCAAATTTGAATGACCCCACTATCAACGAAAGTGAGTCAAAAACGACTCAAAACTAAGTTAAAATGGCTGGCCGTGTACATATTAGCACACATTTTATTGAAAATGCTTTGTTCATTTACATGATTTTCAAATGAAAATACAACTAAGTTATGAGAGTATATTACAGTTATACCTCGATATAACGTAACTAAATTTTTATTTTCGTTACGTTATATCGAAGTTACGTTATATCGAAGCAAATTTTTTTTTCCAAGAATGTTTGTTATAGCTTTTTTTTTCTTTAAAAGAATTAACGCAAAATCAATGTTTTCCACCCAGCAGGGGGTGTTCCAGCCCTTCTTACACATATTTTTTCAATTTTTTCTAATAAATTTTTATTCTAATTTATATTGTTTCTTCAATTTTTTTAATTTTTTTTTATATTTTTTTCCCATATTATCTTTTTATCTTAGAATATTACTTTTAGCAGTGTTCTTTTAATGTTGCATAAATCACGGTGAACCAACTTTTGGTTTCAGCTTATTCCAGACTACCCTGGGGGTAAATCTCTCGACCACTATGTGCGCGAATAAAAAGTCAAAATGGTCCATGGTTGCCAGTAAGCATAAATTTTCGATTGTAGTTATGATAGATGTGTTAAAACACATAAACAACTTCCTATCTGCCGCAGCGAGAACTGTGTAGTCAGTGGCCAGTTGTTCTCTTACGCGTATCTGATTAAAAGATCGAATCCATTTAAGACTGCTTCATCCGACACGTTTACATATTCGTCATCATCTGCAAAACTTTTTTGATTGTGATGCTTCATTCTGCGTTGACATTAACTGCATTGTGTCATCACCGTCATATGAAATGTCTTCATCAGCATCTTTGTGAAAAATACTTGCGATGATCTCATCATCGTCTAGCGTTTCGAAATCGGCATACTCCTCGTCGATTTCTTAGGTCTGTGCTATCTTTTCATCGTGTCTCTTACGACCGACAGCGGTACATCATACTTATCCTCAATTTCACGTACATTGTCAAGCATGTTCCAAGATTTGCGAATTGATTCAGCTGGAACTACCTTCCACGGTTGAGCGACCCAAAAGATTAAGTCCTTTATGTTGATCTTCTTCATGCACTCGTCAAATTCTCCTCCACGAATTTGAATTTCCTGCATCATCAGATGCCTGTAGCGCGTCTTAAACATCTGAATGATATTCTGATTCATCGGTTGAAGAACGGCGGGAGAAAGATGGTAAAAATTGATCCATCGGCAGTTTTTAGCTCATCTGCATTGTAATCAGCGGCTCTTAGGGGTAGCTCTTTTAACATGAGAAAGGTGGTCACTTTCGGGACGAATTCCCAAAAAAAAAAACACTCTTTAAAGAGCTTCTTTTCCATCCAAGCGCTCATGGATGCCCAATAGTATAAAGGCAACTCCTTGAGATTTTGAAGTACTCGAGAGCTGTGAGACTTTCCAATCAACATTAACGGTAATTTGAGCGACCCATCCATGTTGCTGCAAGGCATGAACGTGATCCGATCTTTGTTGATTTAACGGCTCTTAACATATGTTCATATTGGGGATCTCTGGAAAAAGAGCCCACTTTCGTCAACATTGAAGTTCTGACAAGGAAACAAATCTTCCTCCTGAATTTGTGCAACATAGCCTTTTTGATGTGTTCGACAACAGAAATATTGGACAATTTTTCACCACTGATTTTCAGTAAACGAATGCTGTTGTGTTTTGTGTTTTTTTTCCACATAACCACGACTTCCGAGTTCCCCTGTTCCAATCATCTGGTAAGAGATTCTTTAGTGTAGCATTTCTGGCTTATCAGTCGTTGGTGCTGTCATTTTTGCAAAAAAAAAAATAGATGTAGAAAGCTTCGTGGGTATCGAGCATTCTCGAAACGCTTTCGTTTTGCTATAAATTAAAAACAAAACATGTTCAATTGACTTCACGGAATAACATTTGATTTGTTTACACATTCCTCCTTGTTGGCTATTTTTTTTTTTGAGAATGTTGTCCTCTGCATATTTCATGGCATAGATGGTAGATGCAGACCGAACTATGTACTTCTTCATATTTTTACTCATAGAAACATCATGTACAAGGTCAAAGCTCCGACTTAGTCGAACTTCTCGAACTATAAGTTGTGCATTAACAAAGAAGTTTTAACAGCTAGCTTCCTACTACATGCACAAAAACAAACAACCCACAGAAAACAGAAAACAGTTTGACGGCATATACAAGCCATGTTGAAGCATTGCACGCAACATCGCAAGCAACTTTTTACCAAACCTTCTCAGATACCGGAGCCTACTACAATTGAAGTACTATTTGTAGAATTACGCCTGTCCTCGATATGCAGCACTTTGAATACTCACTCAAAAACCTTTTAGTCAACTTGAACTATGCTACCGTTTTCCACGAAGGTTCGGTCTCGACTGTCCATTTCATTGGCCTGTCCACCCGACGCTCTATTTCTCGCTCATTTCTATGTCATCGTATTTCAGGGGTGAAGTCAAGTCACAATATAAAACTATATCTATTTTATTGTAAATCATTAATGTCAGTTATATAATTCCTGAACTCTACACTATTGAAGTAGCCAAGTCCCTTGTCTCGCTTCAATCGTATTTCCCATCCTAGTACAATCCTATTTCAATTGCACTTCAGATGTGGCAAGCGATGGTCTTGCAATGTCAAAATAGCTAGCGGTTTATTTCATAGTTTGGCAATAGGTTGAAGGACACTCGAAGTGTATTAGGGCTGTTTATTTCATATGGACCGGATCAAAAGAATGGATATCTTTAGTTCTAAGAATGGACAACTTTATTTCTAAGATACCTGATGTATATAAATATGAAAACATGGCTCTGTGACGTTGATTCGATTGAGCCTGGACAGATTTATAAATAATTTAAAAACAAAAATATACAGTTAGATAAATCACGCTAAAAATAAACTACAAAAAATAGGGGAAAAAAAGTTACGTTATATCGAGGTAAAAGTTACGTTATATCGAGTTACGTTATATCGAGGTTACGTTATATCGAGGTATGACTGTGTTGTATTTTCTAAATGTCTACAGTGGTACTCGAACCAACGACATTTTTGCCTAACATCCCACTGCGGGGTAGGTCGAAGCCATGCCCTTTTCGCTCAATTTTCATAAAAACATCTGTTAAATTTCCAAGCCTGCCGCACACTAGCGGAACTATCAAAACTTTCTCTTCATATCTTTAATTCTAGCCAAAAACATTGTTGTTCACTCTCGGTGCCTCATGGTGATGAGCGAACATCTCCTTCTACATCATAATCGTTACTCCTCGCACGGAGAATATATAACATAACAATTAATGTATATGTTCTTTTGTTGATGTTGTTTTTGATGTCGTTACCCCGCGTATGGGAGAATACTAGGAAAGACTATATCAGTGTATGTTCTTTTGATTGATATTAATTTATTTTCCGTCGGTCTACACACTTAGATTTTTTACAGTATACTGTAAGTTTTTACCGAATATAAAACAGCCGAACACTCGGTAATCGATTCGGTAGTTTTTAAGTTTTACAGTACGTTCAGTTAATTTAACTTCCCTACTGTGCTGTCAAAATATACTGAAACGTTCTGTAAATATTGACGAACGATTGTAAAAGTTTTTTTTTTGATTTTGTTTCTTGCTTTCACCATTTAAGATAATTAAGATAAATTAATATATAGTATTAAGATTATTCTTTAAAAACGTACATTTCATTCAGTGATAGTTGGTCAATTGAGGCTTGTCAAAAAAATTCGTCCGTAGTTGTAAGGTTACCTACACTAGTTGTAAGGTTACCTACACGTAGTTGTAAGGTTACCTACCTACACGAAAAACCGCGGAAATAAATGAGAAAAACTTCTTATCCTCAAGTTTGTAATCAACACTAAAAGCAGCGAAGGACTCACACAGTACGCTGAAACAATATTCAACGTCTTTCCTAATGCCTATTGTCCAATCGTTTCATGCAATGCATCCCTCCGAAGCATCATCCATTAAATTTCCTTTCAGAAACAAAATCGGTACTTCACACTTTGGTAGAAAGTTGAAGTCATCCTGAAAACAAAATTCATTAAAATTTATATGAAAAATAGAGTCGAAAATAAAATAATGAACATAACTGCTGTTCTAACCAATGGAATAAGCTGTTGATTTCTAATATATAAAAGCTAATCTGTGGGCTTTTATTTATGAGAAATCAGCTGCAGAGTGATTATCAGGGTGGCCACAGACTCGGGAAAATCGGGAAATGCGGAAAAAATGCGGGAATCCAAAATCATGGGGAAACAGGCGGGAAAAAGTCTGGAATTTCAAAATCCATCGGGAATTTTCGTCATATGGCGGGATATGCTCACACTTTTTTTAAACTAATAATTTGAGAAGCATTTTTGTCATCTACTTGGTCCAACGATCTCATTAACGGAATGAAACAGTGTAGATAGCTTAGTGCTCCATGGCTGTCAACTGGAAGGCATTCAAAAAATTTACTGGGGCTCGTTGACTGCGGCTTGCAAGTTGTACATAATTCCTTCAAGGCGGGGCTAAGACAGACATATTGGCATGTGGATCATTTTCTGCTGGCTTCGTTTAGCCTGTTTAAAAACGTACCGCTTAAAAGATCTAACTAAACGGCTGTGACAGGTAATGTTACGCACATGACTTATAGCGAATTCGTTTTTGAACCAGTTCCAACCTGGATCGTGTATTAAAATCGGGTCGGTGTTAAATAGCAGGTTGGAACTCTTTCCAACCTAGGTTTGAAAACGAATTCGATATTACTTTTGCTTTTATTTTACTTGACTGGACCTCCTTGAGTTATTCTTATGACTGAAACATCGCCATTGTATGCAGTACTATGAATTGTAGTGCACTGATTGTCTTTGCAACTGTTTTACAATTTTTTTTCTTTTTATGTGCTTCGCGAGTTTGGCCAACCTGGGGTGGTTACACTGAAGTGTTACTGCAGTGGGCAGAAACCTATTGTGTCAGTCAACTTAAAGTCAATCGAATTTCAAACGGAGCTTTACGTCTGTATTCCGCTCAACAGTGTTTGTTGTTGTGACTGATACGGTAGACGATAAGATGCTGGATAAGATATCACACCGAATCGTCTATAGCTCCGTTTCTTTTCGACAATCTGGCGGGACTACTTAGAGCCGCTGTTGAGAAACCTGTTGGGCCCGCACGTCTGACAGTCAAAGCAAAATAGGCCATTGAAATAGAATTGGCGGAGAGCAATCGTCTGCCAGCCGTTACTGTGGAAATCGGTTTTGCCTCTAAATCGGCAAACAAGAAAGCGAGAAAATCTGTAGAATTTTCCGACAAAGACGTTGACGCGGCTGGTTAGCTCATTGGTTACCCGTTCTGCTTACTGAGCAGATGGTCGGGAGTTCAATCCCAGGCCCCGTTCTCTTCCTTGTCATTTGTCACTTGCCTCTTTCTATCACCACTACATTTAAAATAAAAAGCACTACTGCGTCTACTGCGCTCTCGTTCATTGCTCGTATCACTTACCACAGTGCCATCCATGATCTAAAAATAAACCTGCCTCACTAACACAACTATCCTTCCCTTGGCAATTGTAGAGATGCAGTGGTGCTCACGGTCACTAATAACAACGATTGTTAAACTAATCATCCTCCCCCAAATACCGTGAGGACGTGGCTAGCGCCGGTACTGATCTATAAATAGAATTAGTGAACATGTACATTCAAGATGTAAAAGCTACTCCCAAGCTCCATCGATGTGGTTCTCTGTGCAACTACACTAGTTCTGATCAGTAAAGGAGTAGCAACTACGATATTGCACGGTCTTTCTTAAAAAAAAAGAATTTTCCGACAAAGACGTTGTGGCATTCCGCAACGACTGTCGATCTTTTACTGTGGTTTTTCGAAGAAGCGATTCAACTTGACACGCGTTACGTCACCTGCATTCACCCTGATGTTACAACTCACTTCACGGATATAGCTCATAAGCGTCTAGAGCTGTTTCTGGAAACGTTCGTAGATAAAGACTATATGAGCGCTGCAGTCGCTCAAAGGGAAGAAAGAAGAGGGGCAGTTGTGCTTAATTCCGTCTTCAAAGACGTTGATTGCCGGAATCTAGAGAAAAGAAAAACGTTTAGATAAATTTTGGCTTGAACTTATTGGTCATTAAAGAAAGAGCTACCAAATTTGACAAGATTTGTTAAAAAGGTGCTCATCCTGCGCAAATGCGACGATGGACCGAGGATTTTCAATAAATGAAAAGTGCCTGGTGGGAACGAAACTAAAAAATGTTTGGTGTCTCAGAGAATTCTTTAAGAACTGTCAACGATGTTGAAATGGCAATGTCCTTGATACAATATGCACGAAACGAACGTGCATCATTTTGTACTCGAAAACCTCGAATGCTTTACTATTTTTTCGATGTTTTACTTCTAGAAACATGGAAGATCATTGACTTATATAGAGCTGCCTTTGCTCTCGTTTGCAAAAAAGAGACCAAAGCAGGTTACGCAATACGCAAGAAGCCCGATTTGCGACTGCTATCCGTTATTTTGCCTAAATTAAACAAGTCAGAATTTCAAATTGACCAATTTCCTCAGAAACTTAAATAATATCTTTTAATCCAAATTATAGGTATTTACTTTTTCCAGTCGGGTAAATTAGACAAAAATGCGGGAAAAAATCGGGAAAAATGCGGGAATTTTTAAATTAAGATTGTGTGGCCACCCTGGATTATTTTCAAAAACCATTCCACCTTTCAGAAATATTTTTAATAGCCCCTCCACATATCCCGGGATCGGCTCACCGCAGAAAAAACAAACGATGGGTTTTTTTTTCTCCATCGTTATTCAATTAAATATAAAATAAATTTTAATTTTACTTACGGAAAAGATTTCTTGCTCCTTCATCAAGGACTCCAATTTTATCCAATATTTGTTCTATTTTTGGCACTTCTTTGGCACTCTTGGCTGCACCGTCAAACAACAGAACTGGCGATCATTCGAACTTTAAAATTGCGGCGGCAAAAGTCGAGTTTGACAGCATGGAATAAATTAACAATTTGTTCGGTACATGTTTTACAGTTTATTTTGCAAAAGATTACAGAAATTCCTTTTTGTTTTGATTGCTGGTATTTTGTAAAATGTCATATTTTACAAAATTTATGGTGAAATTTTTGTTTCTTTGACCGTGTTCAGTAAAAAAAGTACCGAACATAATTTTGTATATTTGGTGTGTATTTTCTGTCCGAGTCCAAACACCAACACTAAGGAGATGAATTCACCTGGATCCTACAGATTGAATCCATCAACACATGGACTGATGATCAAAATCCCTACGGTGCCGACTAGAATTGATTCAAGACTCTCTGGGGTGGGAAACAATTGCGCTTATCACTGCGCTATCGGTAAAATTTGGTCAATTTTCAAATTACTTGAAACTTTATTTCAAGTAACGTATAAACGTTTTCCTCAAGAATTTTAAGTTGTCTTGGTGGTTGATGATAAAAAGTGTGTTATTTTTTCTTCAATAATTGAACTAAGCTAATTTTACTGCAATTTTTGGTTCTTGTTAATGTTCTTGTTAATGTTCAGATTCAAGTCAGATAATAGTAGAATAATACTACTCAAGTTACATGTTCTTTTAATACTCTTGTCTGCGTTTATGAAAAGAAATTTTATTCAAAAATGAAAAGTGTGAAAAAATGAAAAGTAGCAAAATTAAAAAAAAAACTATTCAATGAAAACATGGAGGTTAAAAGCCAATTAACTGCAATCATTGACTCAACTGCTATGCCGGACATAACAGCTTTAGTTTTGTTAGGCTTTATTTAAGTAGCAAAATTGGGCTTCTTTTTGTGGGTCATCACTGATCAATTTCACTCGAATTCAAGGTACATCCGTTTTTTTTTATATTTATGAACTCACAAAATAACGTATTGAAAAAAAAAGGATTAACCTAAATAACTTCCAATTGTAGTAGTTGTGTCGGCAAAATTAAAGTAAAACCATCAGTGTCAGAACTACGTGTAATCATTAAAGGACTTGCAATTGGCTCTGTCACTTTTAAGTAAATTATAATTAGTTTCTATCAGCTCCACATAACAGCCCCTTATGCTCACAGACCTGGGGCCGTATTTTGGATCTCGAAACGAACGACTTTTTGTATGAACGCTTGTGAGAAAAAGTTCTTCGTTTCGAGATCCAAAACACGGCCCCTGATTGATGATCGCTGCAATGTAACGCTTAACAAAGTAATTGATATTAAGGTGAATCGCTGGTCCATGTATGTTTTCCTATCTTTTATCTCGCTCTCGCAAACTCACCTTGCTATTTCAAATTGATAAATCTCGATTGTTAGTGAATGAACATCGAATCGAACTCTATCTGATTGCTCACAGCAAGTAAGCATACAAACTGATGTGATTAAATTTTCAATATCTAGTACAGACTCTAACTTATATCAATTCTAAACGTTGAGGTAATGATTGCCGTCATTAATGATTCAGCATAAGCCCTTAAAAATGAATTAGCACTGAGCACAAAAAGTTTTCAATTAATTGGACTATGGCAATTGGGAAAACTATGAATGGAATGAAACGTAAAGTTTGATCATTTCGATATAACAAGTTTGAATAGTATTTGTATACGCAGATGTTAGCCAGCGTTGTTTGATAAGAATCAACCATTTTCATTAAAAATAGAGCACATTTAGAAATCGTCCAAACTCATTTTTGTACAACTGCTGTGTATTATATTTATGCATTTCCAAAAGTTGAATTAATGTATCATATGTTTTTATGATTTGGCGTATTTTTTACTCTTGTTTTTTTTTTGCATGTTACTAGAACCGTCAATCACATTGTTTGCAGTGCTCATGATGAACATGATACCAAAGTTGAAGAAGTTTACCAAGATTTATGTTCAATCCAAAATATAACAAGAAATCAGGTAAGTGGAATCTTGTTTGTCAATTGTTTGCAATTTTAATTACTCATAAGCATGCGCTTAAAATGTTTGAAAATATTTGATTCTAATTTCCTGTATATCTTCATTTTCTTCCTTTAGCTTGCGTCGACAGCCAGTTTTGAACAAAGAGATTTTGTAATCAAAGAGTTAGTTGACACAGAGACAAATTATTTAGATGCTCTATTGGCTTTAAAATATAAATTCATGCAGCCTTTAGAACGCTATGTAGCGAAGGACGTCTTGCGAATAATATTTCCATGTATAAAAGAGCTAGTAGATATACATGAGAAATTCCTGGCAAAATTACGGGAAACTGTGGCCGTTGATTCAAAGTTGAAACTTAGTGTAGTTTTCTTGGAATTTCGGGAGCCATTTCTAATATATGGCGATTACTGCTCTAGTATGACAAATGCAACCGATATGCTACGAGAAGTATGTAAAAAATCATCGAATGTGGAGCAAATCGTTAACGTAAGTAAACTTGTATTACACATGCATACATTATATCCTCATTGTATCATAATAAATAGAATCAAAGTAAAAAAAAAGTTTATGGAAAGCAGGAAGACTGGAACGGCATCATTTATTTCAACCTAAGTAACTGATTTCAGTTTAAGTCTACCATTTGTCTACCAGTTTTTATCCTACGGTTAATGTGTTAGTTTTATGTCAGTTTTGTGATCTTTTTTACTTGGTTTTAGAATGTGGAACGAAAAAAAGTTCAATTCGGATCGATTCAATTTCGTAACTCATCGTACATCTGCGCTAGTTAATTTCATGAGAATGTAGTTAGGGTTTCTGACCCGGTCCATGGCTTATTAAAATCACTTGCACTTTACGCTGCTTACCCAATCGAATCTTAACTACAATTATAATTTGGTGGAGTCATGTTGGCATATCGAAGTAATGTTGAAGCGTCCAATTTTCGAGTGGGACAAACCGACTTGGCATTTTTCCGAAATTGATTATTTGTAACATGGGACAATAATGCGTCCACCGACAGTATATAAAAATTATATAGCATTCTAGCAATCAGAAAGAGTCAATAGGCTTTACGCTAGATCATTGCCTAAACCTAAATACTATTTCGTCAAAAATCAATTAAGTTACATTGCCGCAAGATTATGCCGCTAGAGAAGACACGCGAAAAAGTTTCTATTATGATTTTAAAGCGCTCACAGAGAACCGGAAAACAATCATTTAACCAGCGCTGAGTACTTTCTGTATACATTGTACCTAGGGAAATTGGGTAAGCTTTCTAAAGAAAGTATTCACCACTGGGTTTTAATTTCATTGCCCTGTCATGTGGTGGTCGGTCCAGTCGGGTAATGACGTAAAACTCCAAAAACAAGCGAATGATAAGGGAACGTCCATTAATTACGTCACGCAAAAGTTTTTATAAATCCCCCCTTGTCACGTTTTCTGTATGGACCTTCAAATTTTTTTTTTTTTTGGATCGTCACGTTTTCCCAAACCCTCCCTCCCCCCTTACTGCGTGACATAATTAATGGACATAGTCTAACAAAGCAAGTTAAGTTTTTGTCCGCATCCTTTAAGGGCTGAAAAAGTAATTTTTGAGCCGAAACCTTTTTAAAACTATATCAATTTTCGAAAATAAACATTCTACCTTGTGATTTGCTGCTGTTTTTGGAGATCTACCTACATCGCCTACATCGCGCATGTTTACAATAAACAGGCTGTGCAGCATCTGACGCACAGAATGACAGTATTCTTCTCCACCTGTATAGACCTCATTGGGTCCACCAGTCAGTAGTCAATATTAGTGATCCTCATAGTAAGAGATATGCGGAAGCAGCCATTTTTGAGCCAATCATGCTTCGAGAGCTGTCAAATCTGAGCCAATCGTACAAACTTTGCACTGTGGCAAGTGTTATCAGCTTCTGTGAATAAAATAAACATTGTTACCAAATCGTTGAATCGAATGAGGATCACTAGTCAATATATACTAGTTGCCTATATACACGCTCATCCGGTTTCACTTGAATTTGAGTAGCTTTAACTCAAAACCGTTCAAACCGGACGTACCCTATCTTGAGTTTCATTGCCACAACTCAATTTGGAGTTATCCTAAAATTTATAAAGTTTTGAGTTAAACTTACTCATAAAAATAAAAACAAAAATTTATAAAAATGAGTGTTTTTTAATTTGCCCCCGCAAAAGATGGTATAAAAATCAAATAAGACCTTTTGAAAAAAAAAAGCCCTAGAATTTCATTTTTATTGAACATCTAAAACAAATACAGAAACCAAGAGTCAACTAGATGGTACATATCCAGATCTCCTCCTCCTCCTAAAATTTGGCAGCATGTTTCTTAACGGTGATTCGTGTGCTTCGATCCTTCGTCTTGTAAGCCATCGCACAAAAATCCATTGGCATGACTAATCAGTGAGAACTGCTATGCCAAATACCGAGAAGCTGCGAAGGACGATGTCTATAAGATGGATTGAAGTCTTCACCGACACATATATATTTTTGTTCAGGATTACATACAGTGGACCTGAATTCATCGGATCCGCGAAACAAATAATGTGTAGGTGTCATCGATGCCATGTAATTGTAATTAGCCATGTACATAATTGGCTGCAATAATCAAAAGAATATAGATACTAAATTAAGCAACTAATTGAATGCAAAATTGTCTTTGTACATCGGATCAAATGGCCAATTGCATAGGTCCCATCCATAGATGCAGTTCCGCTGACGTTGCGGCGGAGTCCACGAACTGGCATTTGCTGTTTAGTCCTCAGTAATGCCCATAAATATATATATATATATATATATATATATATATATATATATATATATATATATATATATATATATATATATATATATATATATATATATATATATATATATATATATATATATATATATATATATATATATATATATATATATATATATATATATATATATATATATATATATATATATATATATATATATATATATATATATATATATATATATATATATATATATATATATATATATATATATATATATATATATGTATATATGCAATTCCATGAAAAAAGTTATACGATCTCTCAGAATTTTATAATATTCGGTAGGATTGTTCAACATCGAAAAATATTAGACCCGTATTTTTTTATTTCGTTATTAGACTGGACCTTTCTGCGTTAGACTGGTCCAAAAAATCGTGATTTTTCAAAATCTTCAATTTTCAAAAATTTATAACTCCTAAACCGTTTAACCGATTTTAGTCATTTTTGGCCATTGTATTGGTATTTTTTTTCAAGCAAAAATACGAAACCTTTGAATATATCAATTTTTGTATGAAAAAAATACAAAACAAATAGTTTTTCTTGAATTTGACTGCGAGGGGCCTCAACGACTCCTTGTTTTAGTATTTTTAAATGAAAGAGCATTCAATTTTACATAACATATCAAAAAATTGGAGATGTTCTGCGTGTCGTTTTGGAGATACAATTTTTTAAATAATAAATCATTACTCTTCATTTTATACATCACCCGCCTGTAGAAACGATGAAGATGCATGGTAGATTACCATGCGTCTCCATCCAATCAAACCTATGACTAATGAAATCTATGAGTTACTTACAAACTTAGTATAACATTCGAATCAGTCTTTAAGGCTTTCCGTTAACCACACAGACCAATTGCTATTTTTTGACGATTACCTTTTCAAATAAATAAGGCTTTAAAATTTCAAATATTTTTGCTTAGTGTAAGTTCCAAGAAAAAACACTTTAAAGCCACGCGACATGATGAACATGTTAAAAAATAAGAAAAACACTTTTATACATTTATTTTATTTATTAAGTTTTTTCATAACAATTTTATACATTTTTCTTCCGTTGAAAATGAAT
>JASCZW010006431.1:0-96106 GCA_034211315.2 Aedes japonicus | reverse complement strand
AATGCTAGAAATTAAAATAATAATAACTGGTTGCACAATGGTTACAATAAAGATGCTTGTAATATGTTAGGTTACACAGGCTAAAATATGGTTATCTTTTAGTCATTTGGAAACCAAAGTTATGAAAAAGTTGCACAATAGTTACCAAGTGATAAAGTAGGGACCTTAATTATTAAACTGTCAAAAGTTTTCAGTTGCAATATAGTTTTGCTTAGTTACATAAGAACTAGAATCTTTGAAGTCAGAAATTTACCGTTATGCAACAAATATTGCTTATTGATGTTTATTTATTAACGACATCGGATAAACGATAATGGATCAAAAAATTTCATTCAAGAAAAAGATAGGCAATTGTGGAAGAAAATAAAACGCAATGGTAATTTCACGAAAAAGAAGCAAGCGTTAATTCAGAAGCCAGAAAAATTAAAGCAAACGCCAGTAATCCGATAATCAAAGGTGCACTAAATTCTAAATCTATCTCATGTTCCTCAATAATGAATAATAGTGAACGAGAAGACATTTTCAAAATCCGAACGCAAACTAATGATTTCGCTGAAGCTTTTGAAACATATAGCAACGATATGGACGATGTGGATAGTGAAAATGATGATGCTAATGAACCTGTGGAAAAACACGATATGTTAGCTTTTCGAGAAGAGCTGCAAAATTGGGCAATAAACAATCAGATTAAACATGTGGCTTTAAATTCATTGCTCAGCATTCTTAAATCATATATTCCGGATAATGTTCTCCCAAAGATGCACGGACACTGGTCGGCACACCACGGAATATCAACATTAAAGCTGATGAAAATATTGGTGGACAATATTGGCACTACGGATTGCATAAAGCTCTCCAGGACGCATTGACTGCATATGAAAACATTCCATCAGTAATATCACTAAACGTTAATATCGATGGATTACCCACATTCAAAAGCTCAACAACATCCTTTTGGCCCATCCTTGTAAACGTACACGAAATGAGCCAGCATATTTCCCCGTTGGTAGTTGGGATCTTCAGTGGAGAGTGTAATTATTATTAATCAACTAGTTATAATACAAAATATAACATTATTTATTTATTCTTAGCAAAGCCAAAGGATGTAAATGCTTTTTTATCTCCGTTTGTTAGGAATTGAATGACATTCTTAAAAAATGGGATCACAATTAAAGAAAACACATTATCCATTAAACTTCGATGTTTTATCTGTGACACGCCAGCACGGTCTATGCTTCGAGGTCAGTAACCAGTAACACATATCTTTAAAATCTCAACTTATTGCCATCTTTCTAGGAGTGATTGGTCACAACGGTTACAATTCTCGTTTGAAATGCGTAACCGAAGGAGAGTACTCTCACACCTTCAAAACAATGATTTTTCCAGAAATTGATGCCAATCTTAGAAATGACGAGGATTTCCGCTCTAGAGTATATGAAGGTCATCACAAATTTGATAGCATTCTTGAAGAGATTGCTGGGTTAGATATGGTGAATGATTTTCCAATCGGTGATTCATTACATCTGATTGATTTAGGAATTACTAAACGCCTTTTGAACGGTTGGAAATCAGGAACATTGAACAACCATAACGCGAAATGGTCGGGAAAACAATTAGACGATATATCTAAATTTTTGAAGACATGTAAACTACCTCGTGAGTTTCAGCGGCCGGTAAGAGGATTGGAACATTTACCACGTTGGAAAGGTACAGAGCTTAGAACTTTTCTTTTATATTTGAGTGTAATTGTACTTAAAAGTTCTTCTCGAGCGAAGATGTTATCGATCATTTTTTGAATTTCTACTGTGCAATTAACATATGCATAAGGCCTAACCAAAACATGCAAAACTTAGAAGTTGCACGGAACTTAATAACTGATTTTCTCAAAGGTGTAAAAGTTTTGTACGGGGAGCAGTTGTTTTGCAGCAATATTCATAATTTAAGCCATTTAGTTAACGACGTCAAACGATTTGGACCTCTAGGAACATTTGATGCTTATCCCTTCGAATCTAAATTATTTGGCTTAAAACGATTGATTCGAAATGGTAAATTGCCATTAGCACAAGTCGCTCGCAGGATATGCGAAATTCAAGCAAACACATCTAACCGCAAATCTCACAAACCAACATCAAAGAAAAGTCCAGTTTTAAAACGAAGAAACTTTAATGTTAGCTTAATGAATGCACCGTTGAATTCATTGATTCAAAATGATTCTGAATTGTACTCATTTGTTGATATGACAGACTTTTGTATAGATACGCAATCGAATGTGGACCAGTGGATATTCACAAGAAGTTTGAAAATTATTTCAGTCAGTTACATTACCAAGCATGCTTCATCAAATGATATTTCATTAATAGGAAACAGTCTTGTTAATCTCTCAGATCTATTTTTGAAGTCTATTGTTTCATCATCATTATACATTTATGGGTCAGACATGGAATGTACATCAGACCTGCATGTGTTTCCGATAGATGAGATATTTTGTAAAATGGTTAAAATTGATTGTCAGGATGTTGCTTTACCTAAATCAGTGTTTTTCCCACTTATTCACACACTCAAATAATTTAGAAGTTTTCATTTCAATAATTTATAGAATTTTTAATTACAGCCAAACAGATATAACACGCATTTAACAGTCAATATAAATGTTTCTCTTTTGGGAGTATTTCCATCTGTGGCGCGCCTAGTCTATTCCATTGTATCTATGTCTGATTTTCTGTGATTTAACCATATGATTCATAAAACAACAGAGCAAATGATTTTTTTATTATCAAAAAGAAAACAATATTAACTGTAAATTTCACATTCTGGCAAACTCATTTAGTTACAGTTCATTTGTAATAGGATTAACAAAATAAAAGAGTAAAAAATGAAATCAAATTTCTTTCCGATTTCTTATCAATATTAATTCTCAAACTGGACCATTGTTTTCAGACAGCTGATCCAATTTATATTATTGGTCTTCCTCAAGTGAAGTTTCTGATTCGATTCTCTCGGACATCTGCGATGATCCGGTACATTCACTATCATGTGATGATGAACGCTGGCGCTTTGAGGAAGTATGTGGTTTTTCTTCTGCGTTATCGTTCTTGAGAACTTTTGGCAGTCTCCTTTTTCTTGTGCTTGAAGCCCGGTATTCTCCATATCCTTGCTGGAAGCGCTTGAATTCAGTATTCTTATACCTCAATAGATCCTTAAACAACTTTTCATTATGTTCTCGGGTATGTGACAAGTCAGCGGCATGCACCAAACGATATATGAACTTAATCAGCTCAGGGTAAGATGCTTCGAAACTAACATGCTTTCCAGATTTTGACGAGGTAGCCTCATGTGTACGTTTATTTCCTTCCACGAATATGGTAGAAAAACAACAGGCATTATGAGCTTTCGGATTAGCTGTCGAAAGAATGGTGCACTTTCTCGCTTCCCATTCAGACTATACATTGTATGGAAATATCGGAAATATCTGTCCGCAAACGGGGATTGCCTAGACTTTGTTCCAAAGCTTTCAATGCATCATCACAATCAATCTTGGGCAAATCCTCAAACTCGGTGAAATCCTCGTTTTGCTTGCATGTCGATGGAAAGTCGTCGTCGTTTTTTCTTAACTGCATGAATTTATCAAAATTGGCCATGAAATTCATCAATTGACTCAAAATACCCTCGATTGCATCCAATCTATCATTGATTTTTCGAAATTCCATTGAAATCGTTTCTTCACGGTTGATTTGGTGATCATTAGACGAATGTTCACCATAGTCAGCAGCTGGCAGATCATGGCTAGCCTGGCTATTCAATATTTCCATATAGCATCCGTTGTCCAATTTGGCGTAATGTTTTCCGTCATCACTTAGGAACACCGGCAACTCTTGCATAGCAACCTACAAAACATAAATATTAACAACGTTCACAAAAACTATTGAAGCTATTTTTACCTTATCGATTGCATGGTCGTACTCGGTTAAGTTGCTGTGCTGGAAAGAATTCATATGAGCTGCTTTAACATGCAAAACCATTGGATCAGTTGCAATTGGTTTGATGGTTTGGTGTGTCAAAGAATTTGGAACAGTGAGAGGAGTATTTATCTGTAGACTTAATGGTACAGACCCCATGTCCACAGGCTCTTCGACCGGAATGATTCGACCAGTCTTGATTGTTGGTGCTGATTTGCCTTTGGAACATGGTGGATCCATGTTTACGTGGCGAGATGGGCCGGGAGCATTCAAGTCATCGAGAGCTTCAGGAGCTAGTGGAGCCTTAAATTTAAATAAATAAATAAATAAATGAATGAATAAACCCACCATTATAATTTTTTTAGAATTCTTAAAAATTAATAACTCTTCGATTGAAACTTTGGTCGCTTTTTTGCTGGGTTTGTGCGTGTCCCCCGATCCATTTGTAAAGCATCCTCGGAATCGGTTATTTTATCCAACATACCAACTATTTCTTCCGCCTGTTGATAGTTTTGTGCACGTCCGACCAGCTTACAGTTCTGTTTCTTCCATGTTTGTTTGTCCGGTATCGAATCTTCGTTTTTGGAGAGCGATACCAAGTTTTTAGGCGGCCAATAAATGGATTTATCCTGCATCCAATGTGCCGGCACGACAGTTAAGGAAGGCCTTGCCCTTTTTGATGTTCGCGTTTGCACAATGCAGAACGACATTATGCTCTCCGATTCAGAAACAAACTGTTTACTGGAACTATCTTGTCACTGTGATGTTTACGTCAAAGCTTGTTTACTTCCAAACGTCAATGCGATCGAGCTACACTGTTACACTGGAACAATATTGTAGATGAACATAGGTTGCAGTGTGACAAAAAAAAACAAGCGGTAGTTTCATTTGTGCACCATCTGAATATTCTTGTTACTGGGTAACCGAACGCGCCTTGTACTAGTTGCATAGTAACGTTTTTAATAACTGATGATTAACTTAGATTACATGTGACCAGAATGTAACAAACGTGTGATATCATGTGCCTTACCAACTACACTGCTGCTGAAATATTTTTGTGATTCTCAAGTTATCTGTACCTCCTAAATAAATATACGTCATTTCAAAAACTGATATGAAATTTGGTTCATAAAATAAAACTAATAAAGTTAAATATAGTAGAAAATAATAATAGAGTATTTTTATTTTACACAAAACAAATAGAAGTACGTTTATTCAAATAAAATTAATTCAAGTGCTCTGCACTGCCATCGGTACTAAAGCTTTTGAACAATGGTGTTTGTATTTTGCCTGAGGAAACGTTGAAAAATAACGTCCACTCTTTATGGGAGGGAGAAGGATCTAAAATTTGTATGAGTTGTATTTATTAAGTATATAAAAAAACGTGACAGATGTGGAAAGGGGATAAAACATATCAAAAAACTCTGGACGTAATTTTTTAACGTTCCCTAAGTCAAATATGGCTATGGGAATTTTTGGCCGGGAGTGTTAAAATATATTACTTGACAAATATAGCGTTTTGATTTATTTTTAACCATTCGAAAATAGTCTCGGAAATTTATATATATGTATATATATATATATATCTGAAAAAATAAAACAAAAACTATGTGTTCACTAAAAAATTTACACCTACATTTGTTTAAAAACATAAATTAAACGAACAAAAAATAACAAAAAGCTTATTTTCATTGAGGCGCGTGAATTTTTGGATGTTCACATCATAGGTTTCACCATAAATTTAGATCTGCTCAGAAAATGTGATAATATTTGAGGAAAATCAATATTACTTTTCCTATGTAAATATATAGCAATTCTATATTCTTATTCTTTTCTATCGATGGTCAAGAACTGCGATAAGCTTTTTTTTTATTTCATCGCAACAATATTGTAACAATACTATTTGAATATCTTTTGCTATAAATCGGTAAAAATTATTCCGTAGGATTTCAGGATTACTAATTAGTAACCTATTGAAAGTAAATTTATAGTTGCAATGTAATATCTATGGTAACGTTACATTTAAGTTGTGTAATAACCTGGTTCTAACTTTGTAAATGTTACATACTGATTACTGAGTAACTTGTTATGTAACAATTGATAGTTACACGTTTTGCGCTTTTTCGGTTACACATTTGTTACGTAGAGAGTTACAGTAATTTCGAATTCACATACAAATTTGTTACATATCAATCGCTGCGGCATTAATGTAACAATATGTGCTACTTGGGGTTTCACTCTGGCTCTGGAAGATGCATGCAGGTCTTCTTTGATGATTCTCCACATGGATTTCTCCGAAATATTGGCTTCCTTTGCAAGTTTTCTTATGGAACGCACCGGGTTGCGAGCTATTTTTGCACGGACCGATTTGATCACGTTCGGCGTGCGTGCAAAACTCGGACGTCCTCTTCCCGGCCTCCGCTGCTAGGGACCATCCTGCAGGAACTTTTTTATGCGGTAAACTGTTGCCAAATGGCACCTTACCACCTTGGCAATCTCTTTCGTCTTCTTCTGGGCGAGCAACAAACTGGCGATCACTTCTTTCGCGAACATTTTGACGAATTTACAATGAAACAAATAGAATGTTTGGATTCAGCACTTGAGAGTAAACATAAACAAATACACTTTTGACAGAAATTAGTCACTGGCTACACGAATGAACCCAATACTCAAGTGTGAACATTTTCGCATTATTTTCTGCCACACCCTGTATGGAGCCAATATTTTAATGTTTTTTGACAGTATGAATGACTTACTACTACGTGGGGGCGTAGATCCACTGCGTCCAGTGAATTTAACTTTTGTAGTATACCCAAGGGGTGAGTCGCTAAGAACAGTGTGCCAGGCACGCCGTAGTAGAAAATCTGACACCATAACGGAACATGTGTGGCACTCTGTGGCACACTTTTGACATCTGTACTTGTCAAAGATATAACCTGGCAACCCTGGATAATTGACGTTATAAATTGTTGTGGCGTTGTTTTAATTTGTTTGTTTTGTCACGAAACAGAAATAAGTATTAGAAGAAAATTCATCATAAGTGAACATTTGAGCTTCCAGTTTGTTGAGGCAAAAGATTGAGTGGAACAATGGATGAGGTAAGTGATCAAATTGATGGGTCGTGACATGATACCACTACAAAGCTTCAATTAAAGGCACATTTTTGGAGCGAATTGGAGGTGGAATATCATCACATCTGTATCAAGAATATTGTGAAAACCAAAACCCCTGCAGCCAGTCACTGGGTCAGTTTATCATTGAGAGGATCCGAGTAATTGAAGAAGACGATCATGACTGAGAACCTTCGTGAAGATGTTGCAGCTGGTGGAACTTTGTTAAAAGATATTAAATAGGAAACAGATAAATTTCGGAGAAGTGATGTGACTCCTCGATCATGCCAATATCATGCGCCAAAAATGAATAAAGAATTTCTCAATATCACAACCGCCACCTTCTTTAGCACCACGTATATCATGAGAAAATTGTGCTGCACTTTGCTTCATAGTAAATGTGTTTAAGATTAAATCATAATTTTATCTCACAATAACTTTCTTTCGCCAGAAGTATTGAGAACTCAGCTTTTGATATCTTATTGAAGCAGCTGAAACACCTTGAAAAAAATTGATTAGTGAGGAAACTGGCACATTTACAGCTTGACCAGGCAAGGAAATGAAGTCGAACATATACGGACAGTAAAAATGTTTAAAATGTTTGGCGAAGCTTCGCGTCAGCCGTGAAACCCAACATCCAAAGAAAAAGGATAAATCTATCATAAATATACATAAGCTTCTTGAGTTCTATTTTAATAAATCCATCACTGAAAGTTGCTGTCTTATCACAAAATTATCGAAGACGCGACAAAAATCTTGATCGAAACCTAAATCGCTTGCAAAAATTTTGCAAAGCAAAACAAAACAATCGTCTGGTTGCCAGGCGTACCAGAACATAACGATTGAACTGTCAAATTACTGTGGCACACATGGGCACCCATTGGCACTAAGATCGGAACATCGTATCGTTTAGAGCCACACTAAAATAAATGGGCACAAGAGATATTGTGCTCAGCGACTCACCCTTGAGTATACCCCTGCTTACTATTACCAGCCTAAGACGCGTCTCCCAGTCAGGCAAAATCATGTTTATAAAACCCACCACCTTTCCAGGGTTCGCAGTCCAAATTTCTTCAGGCTGCATATAGCCTCTGTACATAAATTTAAGTATTGTCTTGTACAAAGCATCACAACTGCAGAGTAGATGTTCCGAGGTTTCACGTTCCATGTAATTTGCCAATGTCGTTCAGCTTCCGTTACCATTGTGTTTGGACCATTAGGCTTAGAGACGATTAACGAACGCACACTACAGCGCCATTTATATCAAAGGAGTGCTAGTCAGAACGAAAATTATATGGAAGAAAACAAACCATCATCCTCTGCATGCGCCAGAGAGGGAAAAGTGATTGAACGTCAAAAAACATTATTCTTGCATCCGTCACTGACAGTGTTGCCGTTTCCGCCGTTTTCATCATTTCACATTTTTGTATAACGCTTGGGTGACGCTTTCAGTATCCTCGCACCGGCTACCAATCCCGACTAAAATTTTAAATCAACCGTTTTTGTTCTGAAATTTTCAACGCTATTCCAGATTTACTGTTTCGCAATATTCTGTTCAACAGTTGCGCATTACCCATGAGCAATGTGGAAGTTGTTTACGATAGTTTTTGCAAAGTTAATTTCCATTTCAGCTGCGCTAAGATTACGGAAGCGCTTAGCAAGGACGTCAAAGCCAAGATTGCGCTTTTCTGGATGTGCGAAGGATGTCTTCATATCATGGGAAATTCCGGTTTCAAAAGCTCATTGGTTCCAATTAGTGCAGCTGGAGGTCAATGGTGTGTACCAGAAGTTTGTCGAGGATCTGAAAGCGGATATCAAGGGAGGATTTAAAAAGTTGTCACTGGCTGTTTTACCACAGGTAATTCGCCGTTTCATTTTTGGGAACCGTTTTACCGGAGGGGAGTTAGTGAGGATGACCTAACATTCACGCAAGAGCAACGGTCCAAAAAATTTCGAGGTACTAAAATATTACCAAATACCAAAATATTCCTGAACATCTCGTCAAGAAATGCTTGTTGACGGATGATGTGATCACTAAAACACTTGTGAAAAAATGTCGACCATTTTCCACGCTCACCTACGTATCTAACAAGGTAGGTGTCGACCAAGGCTTGAAATCTAGGGCAATGTATTCTTCCCGGAAATATCTGAATCCCAACTTCGTCATCCTACGTCGAATGCAAGTGAGCCGCATACAATACCAATGCCTTATTCCTCATGCCGTCGTCCCACCTCCTCGCCAATAGCGACCTACAACCGGAATTTTCGTGGATTAAACACTGGCCAGACTGAGCAGTAATAACATGTTATAAGCCTATCTTGATGACAAATTTCTTGTTGAAATTATTTGACAACCGTTATAACTCTGTAGTCTGAACAAAGTATTAAGATCAAAAACAAGCAAGGTTGCGGATTATCGCAAGAATTCTTCATTCACCACGTTTGCTCTTCGCCACAGAGTCGAAGCAGCAGTGAACATACATTCAAACCATCGACCCCGATCGGCAATGCACACGGAGTAACATCGGTTATTTTTTCGTCTCTTCCATCTTCTTCGCCATTCGCTGTGTTACCACTTGAAATATTCAAGCTTAGGGCACTCACTCTGGATTCTCTATTTGCACGATTCATAGGAGCATTATTCGGATGCGATCCAGTTCGGTAGCGATCACCTAATAATATATTCTTCATGAAGAATAGGCTGCTGCTCATTCTTCATGAAGAATATTTTGTTGGTTGGTTGGAAGAATGCTTAGGTAGCTTAGCTGGAAGGATGGTGACATCGAAGATTTTTTGTGCCCATCTGCATATGGTGTGGCTATGTAGCATTACAGATATCAAATAATAATATTTTTATTGTAAATATAAGGTACATGTACCAGTTATTGCCGTACATTCCTATTATGGTGTGTTCTTATATAGTCTATGGGAATACCATACCAACACGCGGTAATCTGGTTATTTAGCCATAACTAGTACATCTACTATACAGTGGAGTGGGTTATTACGGTTTTTTCACAGCTTTTTTGGGCGGATGTATCTAAAAATCGCTTTTTACGCGGTACGTTTCAAATCAATTTCGATTTCTAACGAATCGCAAAACAACACAACTTTAAACAGCATGTGGTAGAGGAATGTTTGTTGGATTGCGTGGTAGTCTTGTGGTTTGTGCGTGATCAACGATTATAGCCATTGTTTACAGGAACAGATCATAAAGTATTCGAGAAGAAATCAATTTTTCAATACCATGGTTTGGTCGGTTTTTCGGTTTTATGTAGTGTTTACGCCGTTCGCAGGAGTCGCGTATAAAGCAAACCAGTGAATTATATGTATGTGCAGCAATCCCATAAAAAAGTTTTACTGAATCTCAGAATTTTTAAACAGTTGGAAAGCTTGTTGTCTATCAAAAAATAATATCCATGTATTTTTTTTATTATGGTATAAGAGTGATCATTTTCGTGGTGGGGTGGCCTGAACAACTTTTTTTATAAATAACTTTAAAAATTATTAAAGGGTGATACGGTCAAAATTTGGTCAAGGGAAAACGCGTGTAAATCGGTGAAATCGTTTATTTAAAAAATCAAATTAAATTTCTTTTTCAAGTTCAATTAGTATAAAATTCAGGAAAAATATTCAGCTAGGCTTCCGCTTTTCCTAATCCGAATTGCCGGGCCTTACGCTTGACCCCTGCCATCAGATTTTGTACAGCCACCTTGTCCACCTTCTTCGCCGCAGAAAGCCAGTTTGCCTTGAACTGCTGCTCGTCCTTAGCAGTTTTTTTGGTCTTCTTTAGGTTCCGCTTGACAATAGCCCAGTATTTCTCAATTGGGCGGAGCTCTGGCGTGTTGGGAGGGTTCTTGTCCTTGGGAACCACCTGCACGTTGTTGGCGGCGTACCACTCCATGGCCTTTTTACCGTAATGGCAAGATGCCAAATCCGGCCAAAACAGTACGGAACAACCGTGTTTCTTCAGGAAAGGCAGCAGACGTTTATTCAAACACTCTTTCACGTAAATTTCTTGGTTGATAGTCCCGGAAGCTATGAAAATGCTGCTTTTCAAGCCACAGGTACAGATGGCTTGCCAAACCAGATATTTCTTTGCGAACTTTGACAGTTTCGTGTGCTTGAAAATATCTGCTACCTTTCCTCTTCCTTTTGCCGTATAAAACTCCTGTCTCGGAAGCTGCTTGTAGTCGGCTTTGACGTAGGTTTCGTCGTCCATTACCACGCAGTCAAACTTCGTCAGCATCGTCGTGTACAGCCTCCGGGATCGCGCTTTGGCCGTCGTATTTTGTTTATCATCGTGATTTGGAGTCACTACCTTCTTGTAAGTCGATAGTCCGGCTCGTTTTTGGCTCGATGCACGGTTGTAGACGATACACCCAGCTTATTTGCGGCATCTCGGAGAGATAGGTTAGGGTTTCGCTTGAAACTACCGGCAACTCTCTTTGTCGTCTCAGCAGCTTCCGGTTTTCGATTTCCCCCCGATCCAGACTTCCTGGCTGTCGACAAACGTTCCCCAAACACTTTAATTACATTTGTAACGGTTGATTTGGCAACTTTTTAGCGATTTTGCCAACTTTGCGTGCGAGTAGCTCGGATTTTCGCGATGCGCGAGCAAAATTTTGATACGCTGCTCTTCTTGCTTGGACGGCATTTTGACAACTGAAGAGTGAATTCCAAAATCAAAATAGGAGCAACATTCTACACACACACACCTTCGAAATGAGGGGTGTTCAGGTTTTTTAAATGCAAAATTGAAAGAAATACGTCAAGTTGATATAGACCAAATTTTGACCGTATCACCCTTTACCTACAAACTTGTCCTCAACATCACCCTTCTATTGTGGTCCATTCAAAAGTTTGAAGCAGCGCTGCCCTAGTGGTAAAATTTGGAACTACAAAATTATCTCCAAAAGATGGACAACTTGTTTAAATACAACTTTGTTGAAAGCATCATGATTCTTATTAATTTCGCCGTGAAAAAAGGCTTTTTCGATCACTGTGATGCGTCTTCATTGATAAACAGGGCTGTAAAACTAAAACTTGAATGTTTCAAAAATATGTAGCTAAAAACGAAAAAAGACTCTTCCCTGATTTTTTTTATATATATATCATTTAAAAATGTCTGAGTATTCAAGAAAAAATTATAATAAGCAGTAAGAAAATTCCCGATGCTCACCATGAAATATAATTATCATTTTTTAAATTCAAGAACAAGCTTTTATTTGGTATACAAGTTTAAGATATTGATTCAGTGTTTCCAAAGATATTAATTTGAAACTATAAGAATAAGGAAATTCAGCTTTAAAAAGTGCGTTTCAAAAGGTAACAAATAAACATCACTGGTTTTTAATAAGTATGTATGTATGTATGTAAGGTAGCCACCATCCCTTCTACGACCTTGTCATGTATGCAGCTCCACTTAATAGCAAGATCAAATTGAGTTACCGGGTTGCATGACAGTAACGCTGTATGAAGGGCCAAAAAAATGATTACTATAATGATACATAATAAAGTAAGTAAATGTAAGAATGAACAATTCCATTTGTAAACCTGAAAGTTAAGACAATATAGTAGCTATGACAAAAAAAATTGATTCAAACATATTTTACAATACTTGGAATATCCATGGATAATCTGAAATTATATAGCATATGAAGAATAGTAAACCAAAAATTTCGAAGTGCTGTTCCGTTTCCTTGAATCACAAAAACTATTTGTAGTGAGTCTCACAGGTACTATAGCAATTTTTATCAAATGAATTTAAATGCAATTATATCATAACATGAAATTAAAATCTGACGTTATAATGTAAAATAAAAATACGAGCAAGCCAGTAAACTATAGTAGAATATATATCCGTAACTTAGCTGGTCATCGAAAGACTTTCACTGTTGCAGCTTCGATAAAATTAATATCTATTAAGAATTTGTTTTCACAGTTATAGTCAAATAACATAATAAGCGTAAGTATAATATATATATATCTGTTATCCACTGGTTTGTAACTGAAGAAAAAGATTAGATATATTTTAATATCCTAATAGTCTTGGAAAAGCTGAAAATAGTTAGGAGAAATAAATTTTATATAAGCATGAATAATTCCAACAACGTAGATTAAGTAAAACCAGACAAAAAAAAGTCCGATAACTCTTATTGGTCTGGATCTATAAATGATAATGGGAAACAGGAAAGCAATGATTATAAATTATATAGTTTTAGTGAATAAGGGAAATGCTTTTTTGAGTAGAATTTGGGTAACATAATGCTTCCTAGATAAATTATCCTAACCACCGAAAAAAAACAAAATATATTTAAAATTATTTTAAAATACTTAGGAGTTTCTTCGATGACCTGAAATTACAAAGAATAGTATACCTACAATATCGATGTGCTGCTACTATAGTGGAAAAAATAATTGATGTGATATAACCACAACGGAACTGACTCTTAGCTTCGGGTCCTGGAATCCCTACTGAGCCCTTGTGGCTCGTCAAGCCGGCCAGTTCAGCGCAAGGGAACATTACTGGTTTTTAAAATGTTATGAAAAATGGTTCAAAGTTTCAGCAATTTGTGATAATGTTTATATTTTTCTTCAAAGTCATAGTTAAAAGCTTCCAGTTGGTCAATAAATGCAGCTGCGATTCTGTAGTTTCAAGGACACGAATAACTTCCAACAATAAATATATATTTTTGTACCACCTTAATATGCACAGAGACATGGCAAAGAAATGGTCTAATATTTTTCATGATGCCTAATAACACACGACACAATAAGCATCTCCTTAAAAAGCAAAATTTTAATAATAGCTAAATTATTTAATGAGAAATAAAGAAAAACCTTTTTCATCGCTACATTTTACCACGAAAAATGGGGCTTAAACATTAAATGAGGAAAGTTCGAGGCATCAAAGTGAAGTTTACAATGTTCGTTGCACGTTTCCCAAATATTTTGACATTATTTTCTCATCCTGAAGATGAATTCAAGGATATTTGATATGTTATCTACAGATACTGATTGTAGGTTTTTAAGGAGATTTATGGGCACGTTTTACTCTAGTAAAACCCATAATGCGGCAGTACAAATTTCATGAAAATTCAAAAAGAAGTGCAATTGTGATAAGATCGAGAGTCCACTACCACATTCATATTCCAGACACCCCTGGGGATGTATAGGAATGGTCAGTTCTAGCCTTAGGTGGAGAAATTCTGGTTTTTCTTTTTATCTAGTGACTTTAGAGTAGATTTTAATTTTTCTGTGGTATTTATCTGTAATCAAGCATGGGAAAACTCATTCACTCACATGAGCACCACCGATTTAAAATAGCAACCCTCGATTGCTAACAGAATACTGAATGAGTGCGACGTTTCCTATCAAAAGATTCTACACGAATTCTCGAAAACGAGCATCGTAAAAAGAATGAACGAGCAAAACAAAATCATGCCAAAAAAAATTTCAGCTAGACGTTATATTGAATGAATGCGATGCCACTGAATGCAAGCGATTTGAATACACCGAATGAGAATATTTTGACTCAGTAAATGCAATCAGCTGGAAGAATCAGAGCAGAGATTCGGTTGAAAATGACGCTTTATGTTTTTTATGTTGCATTAGATTGCTAAACATCATGTTAGATCATTATTTGAAATGTTAAATGATGTTTAAGGTATGATTTAAAGAAATGAGTGTGATTCAATCAATCTCGCTCAGCTGAATCCAACTGAATGCAATCGTTAATGATTGAGCGGGTAAAAAATAGGCAATGAGAAATCGTCCTCACTGCTACCGTCCGATTCATTCGCTGTACGATCAGCTGCCAGTTTTGCTCAATTCTGTTTTCTACGAATAGAATGAAAGCAAAATACTAATGAACAGAATCGGAATAATTTAAGTGTGGTAACGCTCACTTCTGAATGTTTCTGCGTGTGAGTGAAAATCAGCGCTAAGTGAATCGATTTTTACCATGCTTGTCTGTAATATAACAAATCTTATTTCACATAAATACGAGTAGAATAAGAGAGAAATGAAACAAGGTAACGATAAAAAAAATCTTCAAAACCAAGCAGACTTTATTTAACTCTGCACCCAATACATCAACCACCTTCGACAACAGGGATTCATTTGCTTTCAGGAACATAAGAGCCTTATTAGTTTTGCTACTACTTGGCTGTCAATCCCAACTATCACTACGAAAACTACAATTATCTTATCCCCAACCCAACCGCCCAGCCACATCGGGATATAACGAAATGAAATCCATTTTAAAATTGACGGCCACAAACGCATTCGGCTCAAAATCACACCTTCTATTATTTTTTTCTGCCAGCCAGCGGTATTTAATCGCACCACTAGCTTCCGTTGCTTCCTAAATCACACCACTAAGCTGCTGTTTCAAACATTACCGTTCTTCATTGTGACGAACAACTTTCCTGGTTCGCGTTGAAGAATAAACTAAACGCGTTGGATCTTCATTCTTCATGAAGATCAACGCATGTGAAGAAGAGTGACAAGACCGGAGAACACTCAGGTCGATCAAACCACTCTGCTAGTCACGATGTGAGCGAGTCAGAGCCGAAGAGCATGAAGAACGAAATTTTCCGTTTTGCTTTGCCACTCATATTCTTCTCAGCCGGGCTACTCACCGCAGTTTGCTTTTACGTTGGTATGCTCTTCATTACTGAGGAATGGTTGCATATCGATGCTTCGAAGATCTTTGCACATGATGAGTGAATAAGGGGAAAACGATGCGAATATCAGCAAGCCTGAAAACAAGGGTGAGTCACTTAGCACAATATCCCTTGTGCTCAGTTTTTTTAGTGTGCCTCTAAGCGTTACGATGAGTGCCAATAGGTGCCCATGTGTGCCACGGCAATTTGACAGTTCGATCGTTATGTTTTGGCTACGCCTGGCAGGAGATTGTTTTGTTTAGCTATGTAAATCTTTTGTGATTTGAGTCTCGGTCAAGGTTTTTGTTGTGGAAACCACGGTTTTGATAGTTTTGAAGCTCAAAAGGCTAAGCGCTGGAAGTACGAGCAAGAATTCCTTTAAACTATTATAAATGTATTATTGTTTTATCCTTTTGCTCAACAGCTCACGTACACCTGCGAGCGAAAACAATAAATGAGACGCAGCTCCACCGTTTGATAGCAGATTCATCCGGCGATATAACAAAATGTTTCAAACCGTATCTTCCGAGCGAGTCCATTGTACTAATTAATAATTATTCGATTCATTTGTAATTATATCAAGTTGTTAATTGTAACGATTTATTGTAATGTGTATTTCATGCATTCCATCATCACCTTCTTCAATCTTTCTTCTGGAATGGTCTCTTATCCGCTCGAAATTTTGGTATATAATTCTCTGGACCACTCAATCTCTTGGATCACCTGTGTCAACGATTTGAGGTTATGGAGGTTGGTGGTTCCATACTCCGCCTCAAATTTTCTGTGCTGGAGAAAATGTGCCTCTAATTATAGCTGCTGAATGATATAATGTCATGATTAATTAATTTAATCGCTTACCTCATCCATTGTTCAACTCCAGATTTTGCCTAAGCAAACAAATAGCTCAAATGTTCATTTATTATTCATATAATCATTTTTTTCTAAAACTTATGTCTTTATCGTGACGAAACAAACAAATCAAAATAACACTTCAACAACATATAACGTCAGTTTTCCAGGGTTGCTAAATTTCATCTTTTAAAAATACAAATGTCAAAAGTGAGCCCCAGGGTGCCACACATGTTAAGTATGGTGTACGATATTCTTCTACGGCGTGCCTGCCACACTGTTCTTAGCGACTCACCCCTTGATCAAAAACGAACATTTTGCTGCTTTCTCTGCTGGCGAACGGTTTTGATATTGCCATTCTAACGGAAACATGGCTTCATACCGGAATTGCTTCCGCTTAGTTGGCGTATAATTGTGTCATCTATCGATGCGACCGCAATGCTTCTAAGGTCTGTATCCACATTAATCCGGACACCTTCAAATCATTGTAACTTATGAAATATTGCATGTAGGAATGAAAAATTTCACTGTGGTATAGCTGAGAGTGTATGATGAAAAAGACTTTCATTGATGTATGCATTCCATGTTTAGTATTCAAGATGGTGACGAAAGAAAAACAAGTACGCGAGCGAATTTTGTACAGGCGTACGGCAAATCCTGACTTTCGGGACCTTGCAAAATATTGGATTTGCCTAAATCCACTGTTCACGATGTGCTCAAATCATTTTCGGAACGTTTGACGGTGGAGATGAAACCACGAAGTGACAAAAACATTGGACGCGCTGATCTTGTCATGGATCGAAAGGTGAAAAGGATATTAACGGAAAACCCAAATCTCTCTATTCGAACGGTGGCTCGTAAAATAGGGATGTCACCTGGTTTTATCCAAAAATCAAAACAACGTTTGGGAATTAAGTTGTATAAAGTAAAAACAGTTCCAAATCGCAACGACAAACATAACTTGGCAGCAAAATCATGGACTCGACGTTTGTACTGCGAATATTTGACGAAGTTTTCATGCGTAGTTATGGACAATGAAACTTATGTCCTGGAGGATTTCAAGCAGCTTCCAGGGCTGCCTTTTTATTCTGCTATGGCCAGAAATGCTGCAGCTGAGCATTTCAGAACGAAGAAGGCATCGAAATTTCCCAAAAAATACCTTGTGTGGCAAGCAATTTGCACGTCTGGCAAAAAGAGTAAATCTTTCGTCACTACAGGCACAATCAACAAGGAGATCTATCAGAAAGAGTGTATGCAGAAGCAATTGCTACCCTTCATCAAAAGTCACACAAAAAAAACCATTGTTCTGCCCCGATTTGGCATCATGCCACTATGCTTAAACTGTGTGGAGTGGTACCAAGCAAATCAAGTGAACCTTGTACCAAAAACCTCAAACCCGCCAAATTGCCCAGAGCTACGACCAATCGAGAGATATTGGGCTCTGATGAAGCGGAAGCTTTCTGGAAAGAAGCAAGGAATCAAAAACATCAAACACTTCCAGCAAATTTGGACAAAGACGGCTTCTACGATTTCTGAAGAGTCTGTACAAACCCTAATGGACGGAGTTAAGCGAAAAGATCGAACATTTTATGCAAATACCGGATAACTATGTTTTGTCTTCACGAATTGTTAAAACACATCCCATGAATCTGAAATAAACAACTACGACGGAAATATAATGCGATTTTTTTGTTTTATTCATGTTTTGAGGTGTCTGCATTATTGCGGATACAGACCTTACTTGTCCAATCTTAATGCATATTACTTTTTAGCTGCACACTTGCCTTAAACTGTTGGGTTGTAAAAATGTAAGAACACAAATAAAAAAAAACAATTCGAATTATTACATTATTAGTAAGTCAGGTTTTTGTTGTCTCAACACCCATTTGAGCGTTTCTATAATACTTGGTAGGGTAGGTAACGACTTAAGCACCCCGAAACCCTATTCCAAGCACGGGGTTAACGTTAACCAATAACGAGCATTTTTGCAGTATGGTGCTCCATCTAGTACTGCAAAAAATGAGCCTTGTAGGCAGTGATGCCAATGTTCCTGATTTTTCAGGATTTTCCAGACTTTTTAGCTTTCTGCCTGAAATCCTGACAAGCACCAATTTTTTCCAGATTTTGATAAAAAAATCCTGATTTTTCCTGATTTCCGTAATTTTTATCAATCTAAATTAATTTCAATGGACATAAATAAATTAATCGAAGTAAGGGAGTTCTGCCAAAGCTTTTATTAGTTGGCTGCTCTGGAATGGAATTGTCAAAAATCATTCAATAAAAAATCTATTCTGAGCCGCTCTTCTACCAAAACAATACATGACATCTAAAACTTCACGCTTTACTTTTTTAGTTCTTTATATCACTCTCTCGTAGGTCTCAAACAGCTAGTAAAGTTAAGTTTTCGCAAAAAAAATACATCAGAATACAACTACACCATTTATGAAATTGAAAGAGATAAAAATATGTTATGTATTTTGGTTTTTAATAAACAGGATTTTTTTTTTAATATCAGTTTCTTACACACAAAATGAGAATCCTGATTTTATCCTGATTTTTATTCCATATGGTTCCTGACTTTGTAAAAATATACTTGGCAACGCTGGTTGTAGGTTAACGTTTACTCCGTGCTTGGAATAGGGTGCGGTGGTGTTAAGCCGATCCCTACCCTATGTATTCGAAAATCTGCTGCGAACCTGTGAGAATTTCAAACGTTTGGCGTCTTTTCTTGACGGCATCCAATTTAGACTCAATGAATCAACCAGCAGTAGTAGGCCGTTTTTTCGCCGTGACATTTCAAAAAAGTCAAAGTTACATATCGTGTTTATTGGATGCAAAGAATTGCCTGCTCTATGAATAGTTTCGAAATGACACACGCGCTTTCGACACGGGAATATGTGTGCATGCAAATCAGCTTGCTTCATCATCATTAGCAGCAGCAGCAGCAGCAACTGCATGAAGCGCATCAAAACACCTCGTGCCTTCTCCGAAAACTCCGATTTGCAGCAGTTTCATGGCCACGAGGGAAAAGTGCTGGGCTTAGTTTTTGCCCTGACAGAACTATCACACTACTCGCGAGAAGATCTAATTACGATAAATTAATTGTATATTCATGAGTTATTTTTGCAGGCTCGATTGAATTTCCACTCATCCGATGTTGCACGGATTTTTCTTCCCGGCAAAATCGTGTCCGCATATGCTGAGAATCAAATTGATGACGCTCTGTCACGAACTGTTTTACGACGAATACAACAAATTGGCACACATTCACAAAATGAGAATCAGACCGACCTCAAAAATAACAGAACAACATCCAGCTTCCTAATAATAATAACACAACCTAACCTCAAAACAACATTTCCCATTTGAATAACCCAGGACGAAATCCTTTATGGGTTCAGCATCTTTTCATCAACGGAGACGAGAGAGAATCCTTTTTCCAAGGGAAAGATCGTAAAATTCGCTTTTAACTACTACCAACTCCGTATCTTTAGTCGCCGAGCATTGTTTAGAACATTAAACTTGCTGCTACCTTTCTCATGGGGGTAATTCCACAGAACACCACTGATTAGCTGCCAGCCACAATTTGCTATCATTTAATTTTAAAACACCCACTCCCCAACTCGTTCCCTCGGAGGAGCTAGGACGGGGCGATTTCCGCTTCCAATGTCTCGGGCTCTTGTCATGTTTCAATTCTTTGCCCCGGTGCAATTGTATCCATCTTCCGATCCAAAGCACTAATTTGGAATCGAAACTTTTTCGTGAAGTGTGCAAAACTTTTTCCTGCTGCCGAACGTCATCAATGAAGGGTGGGGTTCAATTTTTGGGATGCTGCACGATCCCGCTCCACCGGAAATGAAGGAAGGAAGTAAGAAAAGAACAACGAAGCGCAGAAAGGTGGAAAATGAGTGCACATTTCCTTACATGTTCATCTCTGGCCATTTGCTTGGGAAAAGTTGTTTTGTCTATTGTGTGCAAACGGTGCAACTCTGGTCGTGTGTGTGAGAGTGTGTTTGTTTGCACTCATCCCGTATGTGCAAGCAGCAGCAGCAGCAGCAGCAGCAGGATGAAATGAGCGTTTTCTACGATGTTTCCAGCCACTCGCGCAACGATAGGGAAGGAAAACTCGTTACGTTTTATTAGATCTCGATAAGTTGTCGCATCGTTTGCCGCATCGGAAATTTGAGATACGTGATATCTGCCGTCGTCGACTTCGGGGAACGGGATGATGAGGACTGGTTTTTCAACAAACAACACATAAATGGTGAGAGACAGTTGTATTGTTGTGTGCCACCGGTGGCAGTGTCGGGTATGAGGTTTGTTTGATATTCCTTGTTCAAAACTTGTTTTATGTGATGAGTAAAGAAGCGGACAAGTGTAATTCCAGAATTACGCCGTTTGTTTGGAGCGGTTTCGCCCTTAGTTTGGATCACGTGTTGCTCGTTGGAGTTTTTGAACTGAAATCCTAACGACATTTCCGATTGTTTCAAAATTTTCACCGGTGAGCAGTAGACAGGTCGGTTCATGGTTCCAAACTTGTGCTCTTTTCATATTAAATTCTATTTGCGACATCTTCAGCAAAGCTACATGGACTGAAATTATCAACTATCTGAGAACGATGTTTAGAAGGCGACGATTGGCGTTGTACTTCCACATTGATCATAGATCACACCCAAAAACTAGGGACTATCTAGGGACAGCTATAATGAGGACCGATCACACTGGTCGACAAATTCCGAAAAAAGTCTTGACTCCCAGAGCTCCATGCCAGTTTTCGTTAGAGTTGGTCCCAAAATCACCGAATATCGTATTTTCACATCCTGCAATTTGCATTTTTCTTCACAATTTGGCATCTGAAATTAAACTTTTGATATATTTTGAGAACCACTCAAATAACTGCCTCAACATAAATGTAAATGCTCCAAAAAATTTTTTTTTAATTAAAAACTTTAACAAACAACTTTGCAAAAGAAAAAAAATCGAATCGTCTTCATCAGAAAAAGTTATAACCGTTGAAAAGATTCCCTTGATGATGCTCTCAAGTGATAAAGATTGGACTCGGAAAAAATGCGACACTTTGCTTTGGGGGTAACTTTTTATCGCGTGGGTAAAAATTAATGAATCAATTTTGGGTAATACTAGTTTAGAGTGTTATGTTTATGTGTGCAAAATTTTATCGTGATTTGTCAAGTAGTTTTCAAGATGCATTCGAAACAAGAAGAGCTACGCCAGCAAATCTTGGGCGCGGTGATCGATAATCCTGGTCAGTCGCACAGATGGATCGGCAAAAGGCTTGGAATCCACCATTCCACCGTGTCCCACGTTGTGAAGATGTTCCAGGAGACGAAGACCATCGAGCGGCGCGCTGGAAGCGGCCGAAAACCGAAAACGGAATACCCAGAGAAGGCGCGGAAGATAAGGCAGTAGTTTAAGAATAACCCGAACCTTTCCAATTCGTCGAAGTGATTCGTTCAGCAGACCATGAAGCGAGCTGGGCTACGTGTTTTTAAGGTCAGGAAGGCGCCAAACCGGACTGACAAGCAAAACACGATGGTCAAATTGCGCGGAAGCTGTTCCATGAGTGGCTGATCAAGCCAGGCTGTCTCGTCATGGACAACGAGACATATATCAAGGCGGACACCAAAAAACTCCCCGGCCTCGAGTTTTTTGTCGGTTCGTCCCGCATGGAGGTTCCGGAAACGTTCCGGAAGAGAAAGATGGACAAATTCGCGAAGAAGTACCTGTTGTGGCAGGCGATCTGCGAGTGCGGACGGTACAGCAAGCCGTTCGTTACAACCGGCACCATAAACGGGCAGATTTATCGAGAGGAATGCTTGCAGAAGCGCTTGCTGCCCTTCCTCCGCTCTCACCGTGGTCCCACGCTGTTCTGGCCGGATCTCGCTTCGTGCCATTACGCCAAGCCTGTAATGGATTGGTACGAAGCGAAGGGCGTTAATGTGGTCCCGAAGGAGGCGAACCCGCCAAATACACCAGAACTTCGTCCGATCGAAAAGTTTTGGACGATAATGAAGAAGAAGTTGAAAAAAGCGGAAAAACATTCAAAACCGATGAAGCTTTGAAGAAAAACTGGGAGAAATTGTGTAAGGAAGATGGACAAAGCCTCGTCCGAAGATCTCATGAGCAGTGTTAAGAGAAATGTACGAGCATTCAGCTTGGGGATGAAATTCAATAAATCAATTTTGCCAAACATATTTAATATATAGTTATTCAATCCCTGAAAATTTGAGAAGTATCCGATTCAAACTGAATTTTTGGTGATCATTTTTGTGTGTCTCATTTTTTCCGAGTCCAGTCTTTATATGCACATTGACCTCGGTTGTTTCATCAGAAAATATCTCGTGATACTTAGTATATAGGAAATTACTTCCTCCAGCAAAGTTGCTCAGCAGATCAAGGCCTACAGGATGGTAAACTTAAAAGTTCAGAATTCTCTCACTACGCGGCGCTAGTCTGCATGTATACTTACTTTATAACCTGAATCTCGAGATCCTTGACATATAGCAAGTTGGCGTCTCCGACAAAGATTTGTGTTTGGTTGATTGAGAACTTTAGGACGAAGTTAACATTAGTTCAGAACTCACCCGCTACGTGGCACTAGTGTACATGTGAACTTTGTATATTACCTGTACTTCGAGATGTAGATCGGGTATAATTTACTGTTTTCAGGATAGTTAGTTGTAAAAATATGACCTACCAGACGCTCGATTCAACAGTTCTGAATAATCGCACTCCGTGGCACTAAGGAGTGTATCGAAAAGTAGTTATAAACATTCGATGCGTTATTACGCATAAACTACTGTATATATTTTTAGCGTGTAAGCGCCATTTGCTTTGTTTACATGTCAAAAATGATTATTCGGTTCATTCATTTCCGTTGATAAAGTTGTATTCAAAATGTCGCGAATTGAATTTGAGACTAAAAAGAAAATTCTGCACACTTGGTGCACCGAAAAGGGTGTTACTTACAACCAGATTGCGAAAAGAGTAAATGTTCACCCGGCAAGTGTAAACGCATCATCGAAAAGTTTGGTAAGGAGTGCTCCCTCAAGGATTTACCAAGAAGTGGTCTGGAAACCCGGCTCCAGCAACCCTGATTTGGACCAAAAAGTTGTGGATTATATTCAACGGAACAAATCTGCCTCTACTCGCGATCTAGCCAAGAAGTTCAGGACCAGCATCGGAATGATTCAACGAATCAAGCGCAGGAATGACTTGAAGACGTACAAAAAGCAGAAAGTGCCCAAACAAACTCCGAACAAAAGTCTCGTGCCAAAACCAGGGCTCGAAAGCTGTACAGCTGCATTTTGGACAATGTCGACCAGTGCATTTTGATGGATGACGAAACATACGTTAAAGAAGATTCAAGAACGCTACCGGGGCCGCAGTTTTATACTAAATCTGTTGGGGAACGTGTGCCAACCGCAGATACGACTGTTGCGATGGAGAAATTCGGTCAGAAGGTGCTCATTTGGCTAGCTATTTGCACATGTGGCTTGCGTTCTTCAATTTTCTATACAAAAGGAACTATAAATGCTGAGATTTATCAAAAGGAATGTTTGAAGAACAGGTTGCTACCATTGTATAGAAAGCACCATTCCCCTCCTCTCTTCTGACCAGATTTGGCATCGGCACATTACGCCAAATCCACTCTACAGTGGCTGACGGAGAATAACATCAAGTTCGTAGAAAAAGACATCAACCCACCAAACTGTCCCCAGTTGCGACCGATCGAACGCTATTGGGCAATAGTCAAGCGTATATTTAAGAAGGATGGTACAGTGTCCCAAAACATGACCGATTTTAAGAAAAATTGGGCAGCGGCATCCAGGAAGTGCACAAAGGTCACTGTGCAGAATTTGATGGCAGGTGTCAAATCAAAGGTACGGGCATTCTACAGAAATGAACATGATGACTAGTTTTTCCGTTTGGATCTTTTGTAAACATGTTAAGCTATAATAAACTGAAATAGTATGTTAATTTTAACCATGTTTTCATGCCTATTTTATTATTTGGAAGTTTATAACTACTTTTCGATACACTCCTTAGTGTCCCAAATAGAAAATTACCATTAGCTGTATGATCATTATTATACATTTTCCATTCGTGTTATAATCACCATTATACGTATCATCCGTGTATAATGCTGGTGTAATGTAAGAAACCATTAAAACTTTAAACAACCATAAATAGCGTATTCTATATATGATAATGATTTCATATACAAGAAATTAACAGTGCTGTATAGTACATCCCTTGGTCATTCATTGTATGGTATAACGAAGGAAAGATATGAATTATGGTCACGATAAATAAAAAAAAACAGGAAACTGGAGTTAGTATGAAAGACTGCACTGAACATGAAATGGTTAAAATATTTAATTTTAACGGTTTTTGAGTATTCCCTCCATTTCTATACATTTATCACAATGAGAAGCTTCTAATAAAACAAATGTCAACATTAAAGGTGTGTTTCTATTTACTTCGGTTGGGAAAAAAAGGGGAAAAGTATTATTTATTATGATATCATGATTGAAATTCTCATATAATATTACTATACTGTAACGATATCTTTTATCTTTTTTTATCGTATTTATTAATAAATAATATTAACGTATATCGTAATGGTCGAAAAAAATATTTTATGATATAACCATAATTGAACGATCCCACCTAAAGTAAAACTGCAGAAAAAAATATTATTCACATATTATTTACTGTATAATACGCCGGAAATTTTGTTCGAAAAAAAAGTCCTTTTTTCAATGGTAACGATACTTAACAACCTATTAGTGTTATGGTAAGATCTTGATTTTCCATAACATATATCATCGATATGATACACTTTATCTTCAATTTATAATTGTTGGAAGATAATTTGAATAATTATGAGACGATAAATGGTATAACACCTTTAAAATACTTGTTTATTCGGGGTGCATGTAAATTTACTATAAAATCAGGATCTCGAAATTTTTGACATATAGCAAGATGGCATCATCAAACAAGATATTCGAGGGGTCAGAGCTTTATAAATAGTATACACTGTAGATCAAATTTCGTCCGCTACATGGCGCTAGTGTTCATGTGAACTTTTTGTAATATCTGTATTATGATATCGATATCATGTATGAATTCTAGTAATCTTGGTTTTCTAGACGGTCAACTTCTTAGTTCAGAACTGTGAACAATGTACACAGATACAAAGAAACATTGAATTTTCTGCGTTATCTAATGCACAACTACACCCAAAAGTTGAAATTGTAGCAAAAAATGCAATTGCAGTTTTTGCAATCATATCTTGAGAAATCCGCATGATTCTGATAAGACAATTTTGCCCATCATGATCCACAAAACTTTTTATGGTATAAACAAAGCTATGCAAGTGTGTGCAAGCGGTTATCGCTGTGTGCCTAGTTCCTCGATAGTCGCAGCAACCGTTGGGTTTTTGTTCAACCGTCACCATCTTCTCAATATGGGTGAGACAATGGCACAGAACGCCGCTACGCCATTTGCCACTGTTGCTATTCCGCTGTCAAGTGTTCTATTTTTATTTTCACTCGTCATCACACTCCCATCTCCCTTTCAGGTCTCCATGCGATTTATGAAATAAACGAAGCCATGTAAGTGTGTGCGACCGATATTGGCTTCATTGTTGTAACGTTGAGTGCCTCGACAACCGAAGCAACTGAAGGGCTTTTATTCCTTTCACCTCAACTTGTTATGGTGACTGGATGGTTACAACATGGAGCCGTCATGCTGACGGTCGCGGTTCGATTCTCGGTAGCGAATCTTGATCTTTTTTTTTCGTGGGCCATTGAATTTACTACTACTAATCAACTGCACAGCCTCACACCCACATTGAATTTTTCTAATCGAATTAATGTGTTGCTTTTTTGCCCACGACCAATGTTGCATTTTTTCTCCAAGTTACGATCCATTACGAGAAATTAAACCAAATCATGCGAAATTGCATTTCAATCTTGCTTTTTTATTTTGGGTGTAGGGAACGCTAGATTTCGCATAAAATAATGGGATATTTCATGTAAAATTAAGCCAGATAACGCCTGAATTTAGCTTGTTATATGAAAGATTGCAAACAATTTCACTGATTACGCCTCCTTTGGCTTGAAATTAAACGAGAGGAAATTTTACGCGCCAGTTAAAATTCATTATTTTTTTCTGTGTAATAAATATTTATCGCTAGTGCACATAAGGGGCTGATTACCCCAATATGGGTATTTGTGGTACGTTCTTCTAACAACTTCGGGTTTGTCCTTCAGAGAAGTTCTTCACAAATCTTCAGGAAGGTTCTGCCAAGAACTATGAAGAAATGCTTCAAAGAACTTCAGGAAAGTTTTGCAAAGAACTTCAGGGAAATTCTTCAGAGAACTTCAAAGAAATTCTGCATGGCACTCAAGGAAAGTCTTTCAAAGAACTTCAGTCAAGTTCTGTAGAGAACTTCATGAGAGTTACTCAACTTCAGGGTAGTTCTTCAGAGAACTCCAGGGATGTTCTGCGGAGAACTTTAAAGAAATTGTTCAGAGAACTGCTGGGAAGTTCTTCAGAGAACATCAGGGAAGTTTTGCTGAGAACTTAAGGATTTTTTTACAGAGAACTTCAGGGATTATCAAAGTATGTTTGCCCGGCATGAGAACTTACCGCTGTTTGGTCTCAGTTTGGTTCCTTAAAAAAGATCAAAAAGTGTGAAGTGATCAGAAACTAGTGAGCTGCATCGCACACAAATTAGAAGTGCAAAGTTTCCGGGAGCACATTTGGCGCATTTGAGCACGTCGTTCAGTGCCGGTGTTGAAAGCGTTAACCTCCGAACGATTATTGTCTATAGAGCCAAAACCTCTAGAATTACCGGTGGGTGAGACCCTGACAAGATCGGAAGGTGGAAAAGCTTCTCCTTCATCGACGCCATCTGCTTCACAAGCATCCACGTGAGATTCGCGATTGTTTAATGAGAGATAACACTGTGCCAGAGCAGAGATTGAGTAAAAATTGCCGAGTATAATGATAAGCTTCATGTGACTAATCAATGCATAACCTAATCCAGATCTTCAGGATGTTGCACTTGCTCCGAGCCGGAAGAGACAGATTCGTTTGACAGCAGAGGAAAACACTTCCGACCATTCGAGTAAGTAAGTTCATGCACCTCTCTGTTGTCTTGGCTCTTGCGACTCTTGCCGTTATTTAGTGCTGCTTTATGTACCCATCGAGACGTGTACCGATATGGAGCAGTCGGCCGTCATAACGTGCCCTCCTTCACAATCACCCTGGTGGAACACCGACGCTGCTTGACCGCCAATGTTCCCTCCATTCGCGCTGCAACTCAGTCATAATTTGCGTCACTACACTATTAACGGCATTCCAGGTGCTCTCCTATCGACACATTTCCTCGATGATGTTCTCCGTATTCAGCACTGGCACCTCCGAACTTCCTCAAACCTGGGGCAATCGAAGATCACGTGCTCCGATGTTTCTTCTACGTGTCCACACACTGGACAGACGGGTGACGTTGCGTGTCCAAACCGATGCAGATACTTACTGAAGCATCCATGACCAGACAGGAACTGTGTCAGGTGAAAGTTAATTTCGCCATATTTCCTGTTTGTCCAAGACGACAGAACCGATATATGCCGGTGTGTCCACCTACCGTTTCTCGCCGTGTTCCACTCCTGCTGCCATTTTGCCATCGATGCCGCTCGCACAATTTTCCAAACACCTTTGGTTTCCTTCGTTGTGTAGCACTCACTGTCTTCGAGCAGGATAATGTCGATAGGAATCATTCCGGCGATAACACATACAGCTTCCAAAGAGATAGTCCTGTAAGCGCTCGCAACTTGCATGGCCATGAGACGATGCGTTCTGTTTAGTTTAACACGATTCTTCTTGCTTTCCAACGCAGAAATCCAGGCTAGCCCACCGTACCTCAGTATTGAAGAGGAAACGCTAGCTAGTAGACACCGCTTACTACTGGTAGGTCCGTAGCTATTCGGCATGATTCTGTCTATCGCGTTAATAGCCTTTGCCGCTTTTTTGCAGGCATAATCGGTGCTATCTGCAGTTTAGCTTCGCGCATCCAGTTCTCAACCGTGTCAATCGCTTCGGTCGCCAACATCTCCACTTCCTCTAGCATCTCGCCTGAAACTGTCAGGACAATATCGTGCATTGCGTTCCAAAGCGTCGGTCCAAGGATGGAACCTTGTGGTACTCCCGCCGTGATCCTTGTCGACTTCTGGCCCATTTCTGTATCGTGATGTGATGTGATGTGTGATATGATAGGAAGCCACCACCAGTGCAGGACTTGCCATGGCGTACAGCTCCTCCTAATGGCAAGTCGGGCCCATTTCTGTATCGTACAGCAAAACCCGGTTCTGGAAGTAGATTCTCAAAATCTTGCATAGATAGTCAGAAACCCCGATTCTGTGTAGCGCTCCGGCGATGGCTTCCCAGCTAGCGCTATTAAAGGCATTCTTGACGTCTATCGTTATCGCCGCACGATATCGATGACCTCTCCTCTGCTGCTTGAATGCCTTATACGCACTGTCGACGACAATCCGAATTGCATCCACCGTTGACCTTCCTTTCCGGAACCCGAATTGGTTTGTTGACAAGCCATGCTCGCTCTCCGCGAACTTCATCAACCTGTTTGGGATGATCTTTTCATGGGTCGGTACGATGCTGGATTCCTTGGCGTACTCCTAAAAATGTCGGGATACCTCTGTAGTGCCGCTTTCAATGCCACGTTGGGAATTCCATCCGGACCCGGAGCTTTGTTCACCTTCAGCCCTTTTGCTCATCGCTGGAGACTCGTGTACCACCAGTTGCTCCTGCCACTTCATTGCCGTACGGTGTCGGTGGCCATGCCGTAGGGTCGTGCTGCAGGAAGAGACCATCCACGATCGTCTTCAGCTTGTCCGGGCATCCTTCAACCGGTGTCGCTTGACCCTTAAACGTTGCCATCACTACTCGGTAAGTGTTGTCCCAGGGATTTGCATCGACATCTGGGCACAGTTCTTCGAAACAGCTGGACTTGCTTCTCCGTACTTCTCGTTTCAATGCGGTTCTGGCCGCCCGGAATGCCATCCTACGCACTTCTCTATCCGCTTCCGTTTTTGCTCGCTGAACTCGCCTTCTGGCTTTGAGACAACTAGGACGAAGGCTACTGATTGCCTCGTTCCACCAGTATACTGAGCGCCGTTCGTTTTTTGGCTTCAACTTTCTCGGCATGGTGGTATCACATGCCGCAGTCAGCTCTTCCGCGTCCGAGGGGGCACTTTCTACACGCAGTGCATCTGTAAAGAGGTTGCTATCGAACTTCTTTGTCCTCCAGCTTCGTTCGTTCGTATTCATCCGTCGTACTGATACTGAGTTCCCTTGGCCGATTGTGTACCTTATTGCCTATTGTGATTGCTATTTGTGTACTCCTCGCTCACTCTCCAATACATGTTTCTCATCAGCGATGGACTGCAAAAAGTAACGTCGATAATGGACTCACGACCATCTCTGCGGAAAAGTGATGACGGTGTGTGTGTGTGTGTGTGTGTGTGTGTGTGTGTGTGTGTGTGTGTGTGTGTGTGTGTGTGTGTGTGTGTGTGTGTCTCGGGGGCCACGGTGTTCTATTTAGCGTTATAATCAAAAATAATATACCATCAAATCGGTGAACGCCAGTTGGTTTGTTATGCTATTCTATACCTCTGGGCAAATTTTCAAAAAAATCCTTGGACAAAATTTTGAGTTACGCCCTTTTTAAATCGTAAAAGAAAAAAATCGAATAAAAATCAATATAACATCATAAAAAACTCATTTATCATCATAACGATAAACGCCAGTTGGTGTTTTATGCCATTTCACACGTCTGAACTTATAGTTGCAAAAAAAAAACCTTGAATAAAATTTCGAGTTACGCCCTTTCAAGTCGTAAAAGCTTGAAAATCTAATGAAAATATAACAGCAATAAAAACACATTTATCATCAAAATGATGAGCGCCAGTCTGTTCTTATTACCATTATTCACTCCTGGATCGGTTTTTGAGAAACTTTGAGGATAAAATTTGTTACTTACGCCCTTTTGAAACTACCGTAATTGCAGAGTTTTAAAAAACAAATCGATATATGAATATATGGGTCAGTAACCGCCTAGAAACATAATTTTTGGTAGAGACACAATGCATTTTTTAAACAGCTGTAATCAATTGAAAAGTAAGTCAATTCAGCTAAGATTTTCACCACCATACGTCCAGTAATAACTAGCTCAATCATACTAAAAAGATCGCTTAAGTGTGAATTCATCTTCAAAAACTTTTTTTTTAGTTCCAGGTTCAAACATTATTCCGGACCTCTTAAGACCCTTCATGACGCCTGTAAACAATTGTGTAAAAAGCTAGATCATTTAACAATCATAATCTAGAGTTTTCCGCATGCTTAATGAATTTTCCGTTTAAACCTTAAGAAGGTCATCGGAGCACATTTTGGCTTTATTGCTTGAGACTGATGCGAGTGAAGTTTTTGGTTATGAGACGGCTTACCTCGACGATTAGAGAGACGAATCTGATTGCCACCTAAGCATATGAAATTCTTATTATTACTAATGTAAATAACATATAAGTTGATTTCTATACCGAATGATGACGCTTCCTCAGTCAGAAAAAAGGACACCGCAGCTTCTGCTGATTTGGACGGAAAATTTTTAGCCTTCAGAATTTTAGACAAGGGGGTAGCTCAGTGGTTACTCGTTCTGCTTACTGAGCAGATGGTCGGGAGTTCAATCTCAGGCCCGTCCCCTTCCTTGCCATTTGTCACTTGCCTCTTTCTATCACCACTAGATTTAAAATAAAAAAAAACAGTCCACTGCGCTCTTTTTCATTGATCGCTTCATTTACCACAGTGCCTCACTAACACAACTATCCTTCCCTTGGCAATTGTAGAGATGCAGTGGTGCTCACGGTCTCTAATAACAACGATTGTCAAACTAATCATCCTTCTTCCCCCTCCCCAAAGACCGTGAGAACGTGGCCGGCGCCCAATGAGGTCTATACAGGTGGAGCAGAAGTGGTTAAATTGTATTAGTGTAATGCAAAATACTGTCATTGTGTTCGTGAAATGATGCACAGCCTGTTTTTTGTAAACATGCGTGATGAGATCTCCAAAAACAACAATTTACAAGAGCAGCAAATCACAAGATGGAATGTTTATTTTCGGTAATTGGTATAATTTTTAAAAGGTTTCGGCTGAAAAATGCCTCTTTGTGCACTAAAAGGATGCGGAAAAAACTTAACTTGCTTTGTTATCATTCGCTTGTTTTTGGAGTTCTACGTCACTACCCGAAATCATGGATTGTTTACACATTTTTCGTTACTAATACCGACAAACATCCTGCTCTTCACCACCTGTATAGACCTCATAGGCCGGCGCCGGCACTGATCTATAAATAGAATTAGTGGACTTGTACATTGAAGATGTAAAAGCTACTCCCAAGCTCCATCTATGTAGTTCTCTGTGCAATTACACTAGTTCTGATCAGTAAAGGAGTAGCAATTACGATATTGCACGGTCTTTGAGAATTTTAGACAAATTTTCTGTTCGCTCAGTAGAGTTACATCCAGGCTTTTTACCTCGCTTAATTTCAGACAGGCAAACGTTACAAATGCGAACCACTTTAGCCACATCAGAAACTTTCTTTCTGGGACGGCCTGGCTTCACCTTCTTCGGAACTACACCGGGTAAATTTTTCCCAATTACAACTTTCGCAGCCCGGAAAATTTCACAATTGCATATACCAGTAGACCTGGGCAGCTATGTAGAGTCATATTTGTACTTGTACAGGTGCAAGATTTCTTACTTTATCCATTGTTTGTATTACACTTCACTCTGCCCGATGTACATATACACAGAAAAAAATACTTGATTTTAACAAGCGCGTAAAATTTTCCCTGGTTCAATTCTAAGCCAAAGCAGGCGTAAACAACGAAATTGTTTGCAATCCCTTATGCATCGTACAACAATGTTTGCAAGCTTTCATACAACAGGCTATATTCAGGCGTTATCTGGCCTAACTTTACATGGAATATCCCATTATGTTCTTCTGAGTCTAGAATTCCCTTTATGTGCATTAGATAACGCAAAAAATTCAATGTTTCATTTTATCTGTGTACATGACGGATAATACCACTGTCAATTGGCAATATTGGGCAAATGATATTGACGAATGACTTCTTTCACAGCAGTGACAGTTGGTCTTAAATTTTTGTTATTGGACAGGCATAGAATGCACACTTTTTTCCCGATTGGATTCATGACTATCCATTGTTTACTTTCCAAAAACAACCGTACTGTATTCGTTGTAAACACACCTTCACATAAAAAAATAATTAATTTTAACAAGCGTGTAAAATATCCCCTAGTTTAAATATAAGCTAAAGAAGGCATAAACAACGAAATTGTTCGCAACTTTTCATGTGCCATATAACAATATTTCCAATCTTTCATACAACAGGCTGGATTTAGGCGTTATCTGGCTTAAATTTACATGAAATATCCCATTATTTTCTAGCAAATCTAGCATTCCCTTTATGTGCATTAGATAACGCAGCAAATTCAATGTTTCTTTTTATCTGTGTTGTTAACAATGTTATAAATACCAATGCTTGCTATTATTAACTTTTTTTTTTATCTTCTAATGCCGTTTTCGTTTTTGCGGTGTAGCTACACCAGAACTGCACCGCCTTACACCGGGAAAAAATCGAGTGTAGATATCAGTTACACCATTGTTTACAAACCAATGATGTTGACCTGTCAAAGACCCCGCTTGTTGGCGCTCTACACTTTTTGGTGCTAACACCGCAAAAAGCGAAAACAACTTATAATAGTCTCTCAAAACATAATTATGAAACGCGTATGTGTCATTTGTATCTTATGTGATATTGCATTAATTTTTTTCTCGAGTTTTGCAGTTACGACCACAAAAAGGCGTAAGTTCAAAACAACGCCGATCTATTTTAAAATTCGTTTTAAAATGAAGAATGACAATACGAACAGACAGGCGTTCATCATTTTGATGATAAATGTGTTTTTATTGACGTTTTACTGATTTTCGTTAGATTTTGTAGCTTCTACGACTTGAAAGGGCGTAACTCGAAATTTTGCACAAGGATTTTTTCAACTATAAGTCCAGACGTGTGGAATAGTATAAAAACCCAACTGGCGTTTATCGTTATGATGATAAATGTGTTTTTCTATAATTCTATATTGATTTTTATTCGATTTTTTTTCTTTTAAGACTTAAAAAGGGCGTAACTCAAAATTTTGTCCAAGGATTTTTTTGAAAATTTGCCCAGAGGTATAAAATAGCATGGCAAACCAATTGGCGTCCACCGATTTGATGGTATATTATTTTTGATAATAACGCCAAATAGAACACCGTGGGGGGGGGGTTTAGGCAGCGAGAGATCGGTTCATAGGACCCAGTATCGATGTGCAGCAAGAATGCGACGTGCAAGACGGGGACCCGCACGGATAAGAGTGCGACATGTCAGTGAGTAATTGTTCTAAGCCAATGTATGGAAGTAGCCAGGGAAAGAATGGTAGGTGCTGAAATGCACCAAAAAGGCCTAAATTACAATTGTAACTCCACATGCACAAAATTTATGTGTACCCTGAGTTGTTTCCGAAACTTTAATATCCACTTCGGAGAATGCGTCAGTACCACTCAACCAAATTGATATCTTGTAGTTTTTTTTCCATTTGAGCATTTCTCTGCCAAATGAGCAAATGACTGAACTCGACCCTCTCCGATTTGGATGAAACTTTGCACATGTCTTCGGAATTGGTGAAGATGGATTTTCCGCCGGTTAAGGAAATTTTTTGACTCAAGACATTTTTTTCAAAAGGGCGTATGTGTTTTGTCATGCGTATTTTTCAAAAAATCATTACTCGAAAACCGTTGGTTGTAATAAAATTGCGTCTGAGAAGAAGTTGTAGTTAATTAATTTGACTTTTTTACAGTGTACAAAAAAACGATTTTTATATTTTTTTTTCAAAAAGGCTTTGAGTCATAAGAAGAAGAAAAGAAGTTGTTCTACGATGGAGCAACTTAAGATAAAAAAGTTCTTAGAAATAAGAAAAATTCATTTTTTTTTCTAATTTGTTGTTTTTGCATGAATAACCATGTTTTAATAATATAATACGATTCTTCTAGTGATTTTAAACAAAAATGCTGTTGATGAGCAACATTCTAAATGTATCCCTTTTCGAGATAATTTGAAATTAATGTCGAAAAAATGGCTTTTTCCATGAAAATATCCCTTTTTGAAATAATTGTCGTGATTGTCCATCTGCAAAAGTATTTTTTTCAAATTGTACATAACATTTTCTACAATATATCTTTTATTACCGAGAATACTAGTCAAACTGATTTCTGATATTTACTGTAGGTAACACGACAAAATTTGCTGCTTTTACTTACAGTATATTATGAAAACCTAACCCGAAACAAAAATAACTAGTATTCATGTTAGTGTACAAGTGTATTTTGTTCAGGTAGAAACATAATGTATTTAATTGGTTAAACTGTTTATACCAGTAAGAATACAATTGCTACGTCCATTTATAAATATTCCTGCATTCCCTTTGGTGTTGGCAGAACATATAATTTACATGCATACCCCTGCCCATACCAATATTTCAAAAAAGTACCTAAAGTGCGTACCTAGTGCGTTCCAGTTGCAGATAACAGAATCGCTGCGAAAATATTTTCAACTGACGAAATACTGAGTGCTCATAATATTTATAGGAATGTTACGAAATAGTGTTTGTAAAAACGTAAATACATTTTTTTTTAAATAGTAAAATAAATAAATAAATCATGTATGAACAAAAAAAAACTCAAAATTTTTATTTAGTAATTAAGATTTGTTAATCTCGTTATTTAAGAAGATGTTCAATCTTCTTGGTGTCAAAAGAATAGTTGTTGACAATTTTATGTACAATGAAAAAAATACTTTTGAAGATAGACAATCACGACTAACTTTTGAAAAATGGATATTTTCATGGAAAAAGCCATTTTTTCGACATTACTTTCAAATTATCTCGAAAACGGGTACATATAGAATGTTGCTCACCAACAGCATTTTTGTTTAAAATCACTAGAAAAATCGTATTATATTATTAAAACATGGGATTTATGCAAAAACAACCAATTGGAAAAAATTCAAATTTTTCTTACTTCTATGAACTTTTTTATCTTAAGTTGCTCCATCGTAAAACAACTTCTTTTCTTCTTCTTATGACTCAAAGCTTCTTTGAAATTTTTTTTTAAAAATCGTACGTTGGACAGATTTGCTAATTGATTTTTAAGTTTAATTTTGGATTTTTTTGTAGAAAAACAAATATTTTTTTACAGTGTACATATTTTTTCCATAAATTCAAATTAATTAACTACAACTTCTTCTCAGACGCAATTTTATTACAACCAACTGTTTTCAAGTTATGATTTTTTGAAAAATACGCATGACAAAACACATACGCCCTTTTGAAAAAAATGTCTTGAGTCAAAAAATTCCCTTAACCCGCGGATAATCCATCATCACCAATTCCGAAGACATGTGCAAAGTTTCATCCAAATCGGAGAGGGTCGTGCAAGATTTTGACTCTTTCCGGCTGATTTCATCTGGAAACGTTCATTTACATGAATATATGCACTATTATATATATAATTCATGGGCATAGGAGGGATCATTAGAACACCTGTTTGAAGCACCCCGGATGGGGAAAGTGGGAATGCCAACTCCCCCATTGCTAACAGTTTGTGAATAGAGGGCGGGCTCTTATCCTCACCCTTTGGGGCATCCTCATATTAAATAGCTCGATCTTATGATCAATTTTTTAATCTTGTTGGAAGAAAATTCTTTATATCTCTGTGGAAACGTAAGGTCTGTATCCGAAATAATCCGGACATCTCAAAACATGAATAGAACATAAATTTTGCATTTTATTTCCGTCGTAATTGTTTATTTCAGATTTATGGGATGTGTTTTAACAATTCGTGAAGACAAAACATAGTTATTCGGTATTTGCATAAAATGTCCGAACTTTGCGCTTAACTCCGTCTATTAGGGTTTGTACAGACTCTTCAGAAATCGTAGAAGCCTTCTTTGTCCAAATTTGCTTGTAGTGTTTGATGTCTTTGATTCCTTGCTTCTTTCCAGAAAGCTTCCGCTTCATCAGAGCCCAATATCTCTCGGTTGGTCGTAGCTCTGGGCAATTTGGCGGGTTTGAGGTTTTTGGTACAATGTTCACTTGATTTGCTTGGTACCACTCCATCACAGTTTTAGCAAAGTGGCATGATGCCAAATCGGGCTAGAACAAAGGTTTTTCTTTGTGACTTTTGATGAAGGGTAGCAATCGCTTCTGCAGACACTCTTTCTGATAGATCTCCTTGTTGATTGTGCCTGCAGTCGCAGTACAAACGTCGAGCCCGTGATTTTGCTGCCAAGTTCTGTTTGTCGTTGCGATTTGGAACTGTTTTTACTTCATACGACTTAAGTCCCAAACGTTGTTTTGATTTTTGGACAAAACCAGGCGACATCGCTATTTTAAGAGCCTACGTTTGAATGGAGAGATTTGGGGTTTTCATTAATATCATTTTCACCTCTCGGTCTATGACAGGATCAGCGCGTCCAATGTCGCGTCCAAAGCACATCGTAAACAGTGGATTTAGGCAAATCCAATGTTTTTGCAAGGTCCCGTATTGACAAGTCAGCATTTGCCGTACGCCCGTAAAAATATTCGCTCGCGCACTTGTTTTTCTTTCGTCACCATCTTGAATACTAAAAATGAAATATAAACATCCATCATAGTCTTCTTCATCATAGACTCTCAGCTAAACCACAGTGAAATTTTTCATTCATTCCTACGTGCAATATTTCAAAAGTTACAATGATTTGAAGGTGTCCGGATTAATGTGGATACACACCTTAGTAACTAGGGAGATGGATTCGAACCCTCAGTTAGCAGAATGGAAGTAAATGATTGTCCAAATACATACTTAAGAGAGATGCAGAGAACTATCAATCCACCCAACCCGTTTTTGGACCTTCATACAATGGCATGAGAATAATCAGTGATTATTAAAGCTTGATCAAGTCTAACAGAGAGGAGAGCTCATTGCTGTCGGACTTTCCGCGCTACAATGGGTGGTAGTACATATCGTACATCATACAGTTCGGATCAATTGTGATCACACCCCGAATCTTATTATTTTATCAACACACTACCAAAAAGTCATGTAAATGTTGATGCTCTGAGACCGACACATGCAAGCGTCCTTTCGAGCATGTGAGTGAGTTGAAAGAGACTAGATAATAAAATCAACTAAATAAACCTTTTGTCAACTTCCGTATACTTTGGTTTGAAGAAACATTTTGCATGAAACGTTTGTTATGGTGAAACTCCCTCGAATCCTCAGTCTTCAACATGCATGTAGTAGTGCAACTACTTTTTAGCTCGTATGTGATAGTATTGGTGCATCAAGAAGAAAACGGTCGCGGTTGCCAGTAATTTTCATTTTTCTTTTTGGATAGTACATTCATATAATTATTACCCTCAATTTTCAAATTCTTAAAAAAGTATGAAACCTCAAAACAATACTTTTCAAAGGTCGGGGGAGTCAGGGGTATAATTAGCAAGCTTAATATTAAGCCATACATCTTGTTGAGTACAAATATTGTTGAATCTTAAACGTTAATGCTCCGTTCTAATTTGAATAATAAACTAACGGATAAGTTGAAGATAAGATGGATTTTTACAGTTTGAAAATTGATTCCAGGGACATTTTCACATCATACTGAACTCTGAAAACCAACGATAATATCATTCGATTGCCAGATTTATGTTATTTTTTTCACAGGAATCAACTTGAAAGTTGTTTATTTATAATAATGATCCTTTATTTGAAAGAACTTCGAAGTTACTTGGGTACTTACCTCAACAACAAAGTGCGATCGTCACTATAATAATTGTAATCCAATTTTTCATTGAGGATTCATAATTTTTCAGGATTTAAATGAACAAACGTTTTGTTCAAAAGCTATAAATTCGCTTTAGCAAAAGTAACAAAATTAAGCTGATAGATATTCGAACAACTGAAACTGCAGTTCAGAAGATTTTTTCATCACCGGTAATTTGCATGCACAGTTCACTAAAGGTTTTGTAAGAAGCATACATATATTAGAATTTTGTGTGCAAAATATCTTAAATATATTGAGCATTGATATTCTTAAGGCTTACTTTAAAAGAAACTGTGATAAAATGCCTGATGAATCTCAATTTCCTCGCCACTCATTTTTTTTGGCATGCAAATTGGAGCTCTTCTGTAATTCATTACTCTTAGAAGAAAAAAAACAAACAAACAAATCTTTATAAATTTATAGTTAATACCTTCAATAGTTTAACTGGGTAACTGGGTAGAATTTATTCCTAACTGAGTAGATTTTATTCCTGTGAAGACTTGTTCCCCCGCGCTTTGTTAAATCGAGAACAGATAATTTATAGACGATTTCCTAAAAGGATTCGTCATAATAAAAGGTATTATTATGGTGGAATTAGCTAATAACTATTTATTTAGTCAACTGGAACCATTTTATTAATCCGGTGATTGAAGAATTTTGATTAATTTGATACCAGGTTAAAAGCTCAGTCTGGGGACACTTGATTACTTGATTGAATTGAAAATTAAATGTGAAAAAAATAGAACTCTGTTTGGACCAACCATCGGAGAGAAAAATGAAAAATGAAAACCATTATTTTCATGCTTTGCCAAAAACGGGGGATCTTGGTGGCCTTTTTTTTTAATTTCAAATACTGGAAATTTTTCAAGGGATCAGGGGGTCAAGTCAACCCAAACTCCGCTACCCCTCACTCTAGCTTCCAAGGAAAAGGAATTGAATGAACGCTGTTTTTCCTTTACTTTCCAAACAAAAAAGTAAATATGCAAACTAACAAATGCAAAGCTAATCAAAAACTAAACTCACCATCGGATTCGGAAGTATGACCGGGATTCTCAAAACCAGCATCAATTGGGCTTGGTTTGGTAACGTTATGTGTAATGTCGGGAGATTTGCCGACAGATTCTTCTCCGGAACTTATTTCTCTTTGAAATTCGCCAACAGCTGACGGTGAGCTATTCCAGGGATTTTCGAATGTCCAAGTTAAGGGATCAACAGCACTTTTTATCACTTTTTTGGACATTTTTTACTTCGTTTATCAAATCTTTTCAGTCCACGACACTCGCGCAAACAGTTGCTGACAACACTTCGCTCTGTTACGCTACGCACAGCTGAGTGTAAATTAGAAAAAAGCAAAACGCGCAGTTTTGAGACCGGCTGCTGAATTTTTGCACCATTCTCGTTAATTAAATAGATTTTTCGTCCACTGTTTTCAAGAACGCGATGATAATTAATCTTTCAGTGAAAGTAAATAGTGTTCAGGTGGCTACGGGAAGTGGAAATACAGTTTTTTTGTGAAAAAATAATAGGCAGATCCTGGCTCTTAAAAGGTAAACAAAGGCGACGAAAAATTATCTGCTCTGTGAAAATGGGCACTAGTTGATCAATTCAGCGTGTTTTCAGTGAAATAAATAGTGTGAACTGATTAAATATTGTGTTCTGCTGTCCTATTAGCAGTATGGCAATGATTCACTGCAGGTAAGTTGATTAATTTGACATATTTTGTTGAGCAAACCCAAAGTGTGCATGTGTGGATGAGGAAGCCATCGCTCCTGCCATAAGGGGATTCCATCGTGTATGTCCTTAAAAATTTATGTCAAAATCGAATTACCTCTCGCGTGAAATTCAGAATATTTTTTTTTAGAATGAAGGGTTTTGGTACATACGATTTCATTGTTCTTACAATAAAACAACTCACTCTTCTAGTATCGCTTGCAATTACACATATTGGGCTGGCTTGTCAAGCGTCACATTCTCAAGACAATATGTAATTCGTTAAACTGTCAAAGCCAAACCTTCCAGCGAACCAGAACAGTTTAGTTTGGTTGACAATACACTTTTGGTCCGATTTAATCAACTCTCAAACTTAAATGTGTCAAATAATTAATCCTCGCTCGGCTGCTTTCGAAATTAAGAACGCTTTTCAAAAACTATCCCTTCCGGATCGATCAATTGAATTCCCGAAAAAACTTTTGATTGCACCTTTTGTACCGGTCTTAATTGGATTTCTGCATCAGCCGAGATCATCGGCAGCAGTGTGCAATCACACAAAGTTTATTTTAATTAATTCGTCCGTCCAGGGATCATTATTACTTTCTCGCACCTTGTAAAATGGTATGCAAATCAGTCTCAAGTCTGAGCGTGACCCACCACACAAGCGGCAGCAGGGGCCATGTGCTACCGAGAACTCATAAAACCTCGAACATATTTTAGGACCGTGACCGGTTGGCAGCCGTCTGCGAATCAGATTACATTCCGTGGTACGAATCATTTCTTAATTTGGGAGCTCCGGAAAAAAAATAACCTCAAAATCTACACTAAAACGACTCATTAAAACGCATCCCACCGTCAATGGAATAAAGAACTCAAACAGAGTCCCACAGAAAGCCGATTATCGCCAGCTTCGACCCATTCCGGGAGGACCCCATCAGAACCAATATTAATAAAATGTATAATTTATCTCCTTTTATCGACAGTCAACGTCGAAGAGAGAGAAAAAGGAGTCGACGTTTTTATGGTGAAATTTAATATATATCTGCTCCGAAGCAATCTAATAATGCGATATAAATTGGAGTTTCAACGAACTGCCGCGGCTGCTGGTAGGCTGCAATCAGTTACTATGTTTCACATCATCGGAACATCTCGTTCGAAAGGCGAAAAGAGAGGCAGATATCACTTTCCCATCTCCAGAAGAACCAGACTCCACCTTCGCCTACTAGGATGCTGACAGCCGCCTAAACGGATCGTGTAAATTTTTTTTCAAACACACTTAGATAAGAGCGCAATTTGTCCGACGATGGACCATGTGCAGCACTTTGGTTTACATTCCGCTGGCGGCTAGGCAAAAACACGGACAGCGCCCGTCCAGCGGCTTTTTCCTTGCACCAGCCAATCAAGGGCCGCCGCCGACGCCGTCCGCATGTCAGGTGTAATTGATAGCAAATTAAATAAAATATAGCTATTTTACAGAGTTTACATAATAACAATCATTACACCCTCCGGGGTCAGCGGAATCAATTTAAGATACATTATCGTGTATGTAGCCACAATCTGCATGCTGGGATAGGGGAGACCAGTGAGAAGGAGTGTTTGCCTTTCGTCCACCGTCGTGATTGAACCGTATGCGAGAAGTGGACCTAGACGACCATTTGAAATGCTGCGGTGGTGCTGCTGCTGCTGGCCTCGGAAGGTGTATCGAGTCGAGTGTGTGCCTTACAGAGTCGGGCCTAAAAAGGTCCCTTGCCGTGGTGCCGCTCAGAAGCTATCGGGCAAACGTGTGTGTGTGTGTGGTTTCAGCAGCAAACTGTTGCTTGAGCTCTGTGCAGCTACCTATTCCAGATAATGGGCGAGTGACTAAGCGATTGAGGTGCTTCTATTAGTGATGTTGATATTATTGGGGGGAGGGAAACCGATTGATATTAATAGACGGGGCAAGGGTTGTCTCGTATCGGAATATCGAGGCAAATTGATAACTGGATAGTGCAAGTAATTAGATAGCTTTTTTATTTAATAAAATTTTGAAAAAATGGTATTGATACCGGGCTAACCATGTATACTTTTCTGTTTGTTCAAGGATTTTTATTTCCTCTGGAAGAGACAAACCCCGATAAGGAAGAAAACACAAAGTTAGTTCACGTTGTGTTACAATGTTATAAAATTTAATAACTATTTTTCACATAGGGGTTATTCAAAAATGACGTCACCCAAACCCCCCCCCCTCCCTCACACTTTGTCACAAATATGATTACCTCCCCCTGTTGGATGTCACACTTCTGAAAAAAGAATGTATGCATGTTGGTGTTATCGATTTCAATAATAACGTGTATTTTAGTTCAAATTTAATCATTTGAATAATTACATGTGCAAAATTCATTTGTACATGGACAAGTGAAATGTGTTTTGATGGAAATAACTGGCAGAGATAAATCGAGATAATCGTAACAGATGGACAAAACTCATCGTATGACATGTTTTCTTTTGCAAGAAACGTGTTTTTTTTTTCAAATACTTTTTTTTAAATTACACTCATTTACGAACCATGTCAGTTTTGAATTTGAAATAATCTTAGTTGAAAAGTAGAAACAAAATTTGACTGATTCTTATACAGAAATGCCTATTCAATTAATAATTTCATTGTATATTTTTATTACTCTTGATAAATATTATTGCGATAATTTTTAAAGATCCAGAAACAAAACTTTAATAATATATGCTGATACGTAGCTTTCTCTCTAGATTACATCGGTATGAGTGATTTACATTAACATCTTTACAACCATCGAAATAACGAGATTACGATGGATAAAATTTGAGAAATGAGGAGTTTAAGTTGAGTTAACAACATTTTTAGTTTTTCCAAGAATACTTGCCTTGAAAATTCATTACTCATGAACCACACTCTAAAATGAACTTACACATCTATGAGATAACCCTGGCTCTAATGTGGAAACCGGTTTTTTTTCCTCACTTTCGTGCATAAGTAACGCATTTTTGAGTAAAAGATGAGTAATGCATTTTTGAGTAAAAGACTGATCGCAGTTCAGCTCAGGTGTATAAATTAAGTTTGCAGTGCAAACTTTGTAAAACATAAATTGAGTTGTAAAAGGTGCTTGAAATTTTCTAATCAATAGAAAAAAAGGTCTGGAAAGATATTTTACACAACAGTATTTCACGGTTAAGGAAAATTGTTCGGAACAACCAGAAAAACACCGTTTGTATCGCGAAAAAATTCAAACCAAAATTTTTCCGATTGAAAATTTTGATTTATCAATATTGGATATCAATATTATCCATTCTCGAGATATGGAAAGTTATATGGAAATATACATAACTTTTCTCATAGAGAACATGCACAAAACATCATGACTCGTAGAAAAAAGTTCTGGAAAAGCTAGAAATTACTTATAGGTCCGAAAAAGAGTATGATAAGAAAGTGAAAAAGAAATGGAATCATGAATATTCCAACAGAAATAATTGTTTTTGATTGCAAAATTTGATTTTTAGAACCATACAATTTGAAAGTGGTGAGTTTTTTGATTCTGAAATCCATCGAGGATTTTCGAGATTTACCTTGAACAGTCTGGAAAAATTCCACTGAAATTCTCATACCGGGAAATCAAGACATGATCTCACCCTGACATGGGTTTCAAGAAATCAATATTTCAATTTTGTGGGCAATTTTGGTATAGACAATGTAATTTTTCGATTTTTCTGAGCCCTAGAAACTTTGGTGTAAAAAATTTGCCATTACATAATTTTTCAGCTTGCTGGGATAATTTAAAGCACTTTCCACCACAAAAATGTTTTCCTAAGATGATCAGTTCACGAATTAGTTTTTTTAAATCACAGCAAAATTGTAAAAAAAAAATTCATAATATTTTTCATTCCTCAAAAAAGAGAGAATATCCTAATTTTAAATTTCCATACAGGTATGAAATCAAAATTTCTGGTTGATATGAAATTGATTGATTTTTTTTCGCAAAGGATGGTGCTTTATTCAAAGTTCCCGACCGTTTCTCTCAACGTTGAAATTGTGTGCAACACTTAATCTAGATCATAATTTTTATTGCCATGAAAATTTCAAGCACTTTTAGATTCCTTGATTATACACTTTTTTAGAGTAGCTGGTTCTTCCTGACCGCACTCTCCCTCATCCTAAAGCACTGTCTCATATTCAATAAAATCAAGATTTCAAGGTTTATGATAATTTTGTTACTTTAAAAATGGAATATGCAAACTGAGAGATTGTTCGCGAACGTATTTATTTCTAAAATGCTGTTGTTGCTGTAAAAGATTTTCATGTTACTCCAAATTCTTAACGTAACCTCTCTGCCCAGCTGACGCTCCATACTGACCCAGATCGACCAACGTCTTCAGCAACTATGCTTGGTTACTCCATAGACTAACTGGTCCCGAACAAATACGATTTTTTTTCTTGGCTCAGTCAGCTCCCAAGCTCGGCCCTAAGCCTAATAATGCGCCCCTTATAATGAACTCGCACGAACACACTCTCAAATATTCTGTCAAAATAACACAGCAAATCAATACAAAGGCGCAAATATGTATAGCAAGGTGCTGGCTTCAAGGTGTACTTCGGACCAAGGGGTTTTTTTTTTTTTTTTGTTGGGGCGTAGAATCACAGCGTCCACTGAGTTGAACTTTTGTGATATACCCCTGTTTACTATACTAATTCGCATCTTAAAGCTAGATCACCATTTGTCAAGTGACCAGCCTAAGACGCGTCTTCCAGTCAGGCAAAATTGAGTTTATAAAACCCACCACCTTCCCAGGAATTGCAGTCCAAATTTCTTTAGGTTGCATATAGCCACTGTACAGAAATTTAAATCTGCTCTTGTACACAGCATCACAACTGCAAAGCAGATGTTCCGAGGTTTCACGTTCCATGTTACAGAAACGACAGATATCATTCTGAACCTGGCCAATGTTTTTCAAATGATATCTACTCGGGCAATGTCCGGTTACTAGGCCAGTATAGGTACAAAGAACTCTCTTATTGAGCTCCAGAAGCTTTTTACTAATTGCAACATTTGGAATTATAAACCTTTTTGCTTGAGAACACTTTGTGGTGACCAACCAATTGGTCATTACCCTTTGCTCTTCCCAAGATTTTAATTCCATTTTTATGGCACAGTATGATATACCGCAGAATGGTTCTGGGCCAATAAACTGTGCATTTGAACCTTGTTTAGCAAGCTCGTCTGCCCTTTCATTACCTTCAATGCCACAGTGTCCCGGAACCCAGAATAAATTCACCGAGTTCTCTTGGCACACCTTTCGCAATGAAAGAATGCATTCCCAGACAAGTTTGGATGTACATTTATAATTACTTAACGCTTTGAGTGCCGCTTGGCTGTCTGTAAAAATACAAATATTTGCATATCTATATTTTCTCTTCAGACAAACGTTAACACATTTTATTATAGCAAAGATCTCCGCTTGGAAAACCGTTGGATAGTTTCCCATCGCCACTGAGATTTCTACCCCAGGGCCGAAGATTCCTGCTCCCGTTTTTGTTCCAATTTTTGAGCCATCTGTGAAGAATTTTATGGAGCCATGACGAACAGTGGGACCTCCGACTTCCCAATCTATACGTGACGTTTCACATATGTTGTAAGGAATGTCATGGTTTTCCACAGGTTTCATCCAGTCTCCATTCATGTACATCACTGGCCCATTTTGAAAGCTTTGTGAAATGCTCAGGTGACCGACTAAATCACCAGACATGAAAGTTTTCAACCGTTTAAGTCTAAGCATACTCTTTTCCGCTTCTAGTTGCACGTATTCGTGCAAAGGCAGCAGATTTAGCATTGCATTCAACGCATTTGATGGAGTGCTGCGCATCGCTCCCGTTATAGCAATGGATACTAGCCGTTGAAGTTTTGCAAGCTTTTTCTGTGCAGTAGCCTCTTTTGTTTTTGGCCACCACACAAGAGAAGCATACGATATTTTTGGACGTATTATGGATGTATAAATCCACATTATCATTTTTGGTCTTAGACCCCATTTTCTGCCAAATGTTTTTGAGCAAATCCAGAAAGCACTGGTTGCCTTACCGATCACACACTCAAGGTGAGCATTCCAGTTCAGTTTGGCATCCAGTATCACTCCTAAGTATTTAACCTGTTCACTAAGATGGATCTTTAATCCTCCTAGCTGGAACGCTTTTAGACTAAACTTCCTTTTCCTAGTGAAAGGTACAATTACTACTTTTGCTGGATTAATGCTAAGGCCCTCCATGATACACCAAGACTGGGTAAATTTTAGGGCCCATTGCATTCTTTCTGAAATGATGTTGTCAAATTTTCCCCTCACTATAATGACTATATCGTCTGCAAAACCTACAACCTCGAAACCTTTTTTCCTCTAGGCTTCTTAGAAGCTCGTCTACAACTAAGGACCACATAAGTGGTGAGAGGACTCCTCCTTGGGGACAACCTTTCGTTGCCCGTATTGTAATAGACGAACTTCCCAGCTCTGAAGTGATTTCTCTTTTTGCAAGCATGGTATGAACCCAGTTAATTATGTTCATGTCAAAGTTCCTTTTCTTCATGGCACGAGCCATAGATGAATAGGAAGCGTTGTCGAAAGCTCCTTCAATATCTAAGAAAGAGCAAAGTGCTATTTCTTTTACCGATAGAGCTTTTTCTACTTTTTAAACCACACTATGCAGTGCCGTAACTGTTGACTTACCAGACTGATAAGCAAACTGGAACTCAGATAGTGGATGCTTGTTCATGTAATTTGAATTGATATAATCATTCAAAACTTTTTCCATAGTCTTTAATAGGACTGACGAAAGACTAATGGGTCTGCATGATTTAGGATGCGTCTTGTCTCGCTTGGCTACTTTAGGTATGAAGATAACTTTTACTTGTGTCCATGAAGTTGGAATATGGTTGAGTCTTAAACTTGCCTTAAAAATCTCAATTAATGGCGAGATCAACACTGCTTCGCCATTTTGAAGTAATGCTGGAAATATCCCGTCCGTTCCTGCAGATTTGTAAGGCTGAAAAGATCTCAACGCATTTTCTACCCTGGCTTTCTTAAATATTTTGTCAGCCAAGTCATTTGCAGCAATTTTCGCTCTAACAGACTTTTGAGATGTCCTTGTAGAACTTTTTTCACCTTCAAGTGATCCATCCCTGATTGGATCTACACACAAAACTGATCCAGGAAAATGTGTTTCCATAATCAGCTTTAACGTTTCACTAGGAGTTTTTGTAAACACTCCATCCTCATTTTTCAGATTCCCAAGTTCAATCGTATGATCCTTTGCAAGAGCCCTCTGAAGTCTTGCGACTTCTGGACTGTTGCTTATGTTTTCACACGTTAGAACCCAGGATCTTCGTTTAGATTTTCTAATTTCTTTATTGTACTCAGTAAGGGCATTCCTATAGGGAGTCCAATCTGAGGTTCTTTTCGCTTTATTAAACAACCTACGAGATGTTTTACGCAGACGTTCCAACTTAGAGTTCCACCACGGAACATCCCTGTTAGAGGATGATTCTTTGATAGGACAACTAATATGGAAAGAATTTAAAAAATCGTGTCATTTACCTTTTGGGAAAATGATTCCAATTTCTGAACTGAATCAATCTTTCCACCTTCTGTAAATAACTCCGAGTTTAAATGTTTAAATGACCAAGGGGTTCTACAACAGTGAACCAATTTCAAATCCCTAGTTGCATATTGATTGTTGGTTACTCTCCATCGGAGGTCGTTCTTTATCAGGCCGCATCTTGAGACGCTTGGTAAGATGAGCGTTTGTTTCAAATTCTTCCTCAAGAATCTTCTTTCGGTTCAATCTGCTTGTCTTTTGACGTTGCTGATTTGATTTTTTCTTCTCTAAGGCCATATTTAGCGATTTCCTACGGTTGATTAGGTCAGACAATTTCGTTTTTTTCTGTATAACCGAAAGCATGTCATTTCGGTCTCTAATCAGCAGGCTGGAAATCGAATTAATAATATCCAATTCTCTGGAAATTGCATCCTATTTAGGACATGTAAAATTAGAGGGAACTTTTTTGTCCAAATCCAGAGGAGCTTGTGAAGCACTGAAAGGCTGGAATTCCTTCATCCGGTGGTATTTTTGGAACATTTTTTAACAATCCCTCCATTCGCAACAGAAGTCTGCTGGCTTAAAAATACCTTCAGTGTATCTATCGGTTTCGAAGCTTCCGTTTTCAAGGTGCTGATTTTCGATTTGGAAAGTTCTTCACAATAGGATTTGTTTTTTATATCTCGCCGGTATTCACACACCACGGTTGGTTTGTTAATTGTGCAGCGGGTATGCACGACAAAATGCATCGACCAGCGTTTGAATCAAATCAAAATTCAACGCCACCAAATATGAATACAATAGGATTTTCAACAAAACCAAACTTCGACGAAGTTTCATAATGAAGCACAGCTCGTGCGGTTCGTGCTTATTGACGATAAGAACATGTTTGATAACAGTAAATAATTTTTTTGCACTCACACAACTAAGTAAAGTGTGTATTTTCATTAACCGTACAATCAAACTTTTCGACGCTCTTGTTTTAGTAGCAACGCTGATAAATTTAGATTACCTAATGCAAAATAGTTGGATGTCACATTTTTATAACCCCCCTCCCTCCCCTGTCACATATTGTCACAAATTTGATGCCCCCCCCCCCCCTAAAGAGTGGACGTCATTTTTGAATGAACCCTTATCTCGCTCACTGAAATTGAGATTGAAATATGAAACATCATAATACATTTAGTTTTTAGCCGGCGTCGGTGGTGCAGTGGTAAGCGTGACTGCTACTCTTGGCACCCCAGCGGGTCTGAGTTCAATCCCAGTCGACGTCGATGGTTTTTCTGAGGCGAAACAATCTTGGTCCCGTCTTCCTTCGGAAGGGAAAGTAAAGCCGTTGGTCCCGGTTCATAAGCATGAGTCGTTAGGTAGGTTCCTGGTGTGGAGTCGTCTCCCTGGCGTCGGTGATTGTCACCATGTGAGGAAATAGGCCGACGGGAAAAAAAATACATATGGTTGTGGTTATAAAATAGTCTAATAATACAATATACACTAAGATTCTCTCTCTCTCTCTCTCTATCTCTCTCTCTCTCTCTCTGTCTAAGCGTTCTAAAGAGCAATCTATACCTTGAATTACGATTGAATGATTTAGAAAAATTTGCGTCCTTGGAAGCATTTCGTGCCTTCTGGCCTTCTGATTTCAAAGCTCATCTTTTTTGCACCAACACACAGTGGCACATTTCTGAAAATAGACGGTCAAAAACATTTTCACCCTTTTGTCATCATTTTATCGAGTAGGTGTCTTGAGAAAAGTTGCTCAAAATGTTATTCCGCGTCTTTTGAAAAAAAACACGCCTAACCTTTCATAAGGGCTTAACTACGCTTTCAAATTCTTACTTTTTCCAGCTACGAGATAACGGGTTGTTGTCTTCGACAAAGTTTAAGAGCAAGTAGTTTTATGAAAAAATGCTCAATACACCAAGTTTCTAGAGCCTTACGTTAAAGAGATATAAATGGTTTTCTTTCAGCGCTACCTGAAAACTGGTTTTTTGAGATAATTCGCACCCTGCTCAAATTTGACGATTTCAATATGTTCTAAAATTATAGGAATTGTTAAAATAAAAATGTTTGCTGAACACAACATTGCTCTCTGATGATACATTTTAATATATGGTGATTGAAGTGTCTGTGTGACGTCATAATCAACCGCCTCAAAAAGTGTGGCGGGTCCTAGCGAGTCTAAAACAGATTGTGTTTGAAAGATTATCTTATGAACAAGTATTCCTGAAATTTTTCAGCGTTGGGTACTGAAGGGTACCTAGTATAACGTCAGTTTGAAATAGTACAGGTTATAAGCCAATTTATATTTCACATGTAACGTAATGTTTAACAAGCTTAAAATAATATATGCGGGTCCTGGCGGGGTCTCAAATTAATTGTATTTGGAAGAATATTTTATGAACTAGTAATCCTGAAATTTTCAGCGTTGAGCAATGATTCCGCATGAGCAATGTTGTTTTCAGTAAAAAAAATTATTTTAATAATTCCTATAATTTTAGAACATATTGAAATCGTCAAATTTGAGCAGAGTGCTTATTATCTCAAAAAAACAGTTTTCAAGTTGTGCTGAAAGAAAACCATTTATATTTCTTTAACGTTAGGCTCTAGAAACTTGGTGTCTTCAGCAACTTTTCATAAAACTACTTGCTCTAAAACTTTGTCGAAGACAACAACCCGTTATCTCGTAGCTGGAAAAAGTTAGAATTTGAAAGCGTAGTTAAGCCCTTATGAAAGGTTAGGCGTGTTTTTTTTTCGAAAGATGCAAAATAACATTTTGAGCAACTCTTCTGAAGACACCTACTCGATAAAATGATGACAAAAGGGTGAAAATGTATTTGACCGTCTTTTCAGAATTGTGCCTCTGTGCAACAGGGAGAGCCTTGGTCCTACACTCAATGATTTCATTATCTCCAATGAGCTCAACCAATCGCAATGTTTGTGATATAGTGGACGGATTATTATTATTTGAGATAACTCAATGCTGACGTCTTCAAAAACTGGCTGATCGACCCAGCCCGAGGCGGTTACCTCCCCCAGAACAAAGATACTCAAATTTCATTAAAACGTTACGATAAAAAATCGGTTATTTATCGGGAACATTTACACGAACGGTTAACACTTATCTTCCACAAATTCCCAATATTAGGTAATTCGTGTTTAACCACAATTTGGGCATGTTCACTTTTGAGCGATTACCGGTACTATTTAATGAGCTCTAGGTATTCTCATCTTAGCGTGCGTAATTGTAGTGCCAATTCCAGATATGTTCAAAAATTATGATAGGGTAAGGGGATGTAATGTTAGCCTAGCTCCTTCGTTCGGCCTATGTACCAAATGTGTCATTAATTTAGCGATAATCAACAAAATCATTTTGCTATTAGCATGATAGATGTAATCCGAAGCAATTGAGATAATATTAATCATCTTATAGTTGTTCATTTCCGCGTAATTTTCGGTTTCTTGAACTTTTGGGGCATCATGATTTCACTGGTTATGCTGAACAGATGATCGACACGATTTCAAGTGATCTAAATTTGGCTTAATTGAATCGAAATAGTTACACGTTACAAACTAACTATTCTTATAGCTAAACTAACAATGATTTTACAAGAAAATCGTAGACCCAATGTTGGGTACATATTATTTTGTATGTTCCCAACTATGGCCTGTTGTATCAATAACGTAGTAAAAAGGTTGTTATTGGTATAATTTCAAGTAAAAATGCATGAATTTGTGGTTGTTTATGTTCAAGTGGCTCATCTTAACACAAATCGAAGAGAAAAAATCTTTGTATAGTGAATTATAATGTTTTCATTATTGAATGGCTGATAAATCACATATGAACATCATTTAAGTGTTTCGAGGCAGTATTACTTTAGTTTGTGTATTGAAAAGTTGTATTAAGTAAATCCAGTACAGCTTACATGCCTTAATTCATAAAATTAGAAAAAAATAACCGTGCAAAGACTGCATTTAGTAATAAACTCATCGAATGGAACGAAATTGCATCTACAAACAGACCCAATTTGGTGCTTATAGACCGACATTAAATCCACATCCCTCGAAAGTTTATGGCATTATAAAAATAGTTGATGATACATGCTACCAAATGTCTTATCAAACTTATCTTTGTATAACTAGTTGAATCTCGCTTACAGCTTAAAAACTTTATGAGTTATAATGAAAATTGTGATCGCTGGTTGCATAATAGGCTGAGTCAAGGGACACATACCCTATTATTTCAAATGGTTCGATGTTCGATCACAAATGATGTTTGCGACTCCTGAAAAACTCACGAGTAAGTAATAGTTCATCGTTGATTGAACTACTATTTTAGCAATTGCAATTGCAATAGGTTCAAACTTGGTTTGATAAATTGGTTTTGGGTTCGTTTAAATAAGTTTGGGATAAATGAAAACTGTCTGCTTTTAGATGAGTGCTATGGATGTTTTTCTTGTGCTCAGCATACGTTTGAGGTTATGAAAATCAGCTGTTTACTGTTCAAATTTTCATAAAACTCGGTGAAGTGATAAAACGTTTTGATGTTTTTTTTTTCGATTTGAATTGTATAGACCGGGGATAAAAAAAAGTTCTGTTAACTATACATTTAGTTTGAAACGTTGTGTTTTCGAGACACGTATTCAAAGGTAGCTAACTGGAAGGGTGATTTTAGGTGAAGTTTTTAAAACGAGTTTTTATTTCAACGTTTTCTTCAGTTGTTTCAAGTTGTACGAAGTCGCTGATCGGTAAGGCCAACAACGCAATCTCTGCTTGAGATAAGCAAAGTGTTTTAATACATAAAAGGAATAGTATTTATTTAAGTCAAATCAATGTTTTTACTTAAAACTTATATACAGGGTGTTTTTACTTAAAACTTATATACAGTGACTCAAATAACTTTAGTGAAAAGCATCCAAAAGAATCGTCAATTAAGCAGACACTAAATTTCTAATCGACATTCTCATGCTTAGCTCCATTCTTGAATAATCATTTGAAGAACATCTTTTGAAAACAGTTCAATGTGCAACTCGCAGAGAAAATCATGTTCAAGTGCATCCAATTTAATGTAACTCCTAAATCTACTGCCATCCTTGCCGGCAGCCTTCTGGCAGCAGATGATGTAAAGAAAATAAAACCGGAATCAAGCTTTTTGTGGAATGAAAAATGGAAATTGCCTCCGCCGCAGTTGTTTGAAGTGAATCAACCCTCCAGCGGTTCTGCACTCGTAACTGGAACGGAATGCTAATACAACGAATGAATTTCAATGTTGGTCATTTTGTAGCACAATTTTTGAACGGAATAACTTGCCGCCGCTCGCTCCTGCAATGACGAACTGTCACAGTTGCACGAGATCCAAACACACACCCGGAAGAATGACAAAAAATAGCTTAAAATTCACTTGCAAAACCCTCTGGAAAAACAATTTTATCTACAGCCAGAATAAAAAGCTTTATGAATTTTCCCAGGAGTCGAGCTGCAATGAGAGGTTAAAACACCAAGAACAACGATCTCATTTCGTTCGTTCGTTCGTTCTTTGGAAAATGTATGAAGAAGGTCCAGGGAAAACTCTTTCACACTTCAGACAAAGCATAAATTTGCATACATTTTGTTCATCTCATCTGTGCACATATTGTTCGGCTGTTTGCAATGTGATTACTTTCTTTTCACACGTGCTATCCTGCATATATCCTGTTCCGATATGGTTCGGTTGTTGCTTCTGGCCACAACACCTATCGTTCCAGTCCACACACTGAAGGCACATGTAGTCGTCAGGTTCTGAGGCCAGGCGCTTTCACCAGCTGATGTTCCGATTTTCGATTGTATAATGCAGAGACTATTTTCGTCATCACCTGATCAAATTGATGAAAGCAATTGCAGAACCCACACTCGGACCGCACAATTCCATCCCTTCCAAACGGGCATACATGGAGTGGCGTAGAGTTTGAAGCAGCAACCGAACCTCTTCTCGGCAGGTCGGAACAAGTGGTTGGGATGGTATTCGATGTCGTTCCCTGCCACAATACGTTGGATACCAGTGAGGAACGAGACCGTGAGAGGCTACACATTTGCAACAGCAACAACATCCACAACGGCAGCAGCTGATATGCGTTCAAGGGCCCTTCGACCAGGTATAGACATGGTCCAGCCCCGGCCCGGTGGTGTGTGATGATACTCCACTAATGCAGTGTTGTATGATGATACCCTCTAATGCTGACCGGAGGTCTAACAAACTCTATCTATCTGCATTGTTGTGGCTTGTGGTTCAAAGCTGGAGAATAGCATGTCCACTACAGCACAACAACGTACTGGAAAAGGCCAGACAATACGCCGCCAGTCGAAGCCAACCAATCCAAAGTGGTAATATCGGTTAAATGATTTGACACCGAAATAATGAACTTTCAAAAACACCATCTCCTCTTACGGGCAGATTGCCTCGCTTGCTTGCTTGCTTGCTGGGAGTAACGATGCAACGCCGCCAGCCCAGAGCGGTGTCACGTGATATGATGATGAGCGCTGGTGAAATGATGGACTAAATGAAAGCTTTTAAGTGTGGATGTTGCGAGGGAGTGTTGGCGAAATGCGATATGCTAAGGTTTATTAGTTTTGTTTAAAAATGAGAAGGCTGGGTGATCGTTTAAGTATTCATGGACATTTTCAAGGTTATTAAAGCAATAATGGGCTTTGAGGCTGTAGCTCAGTTAATAATTTTTTTTTTGAATTTACAATTGATTTTCGTGCACATAATTGGAGCATTGAAAAAGATTGAAAATTGCAGTCGAATATAAAACTACACGAGGGGAAAATAACATTGCACTTTATTTTCACACGAATAGTAATTTTCAACTGGATTGAATCTATACATTCTTTGCATTTTATATTTAAATGATTGCCCATTTCCTTTGCATTGCTATTCGATATCATATCAGGATACCGATTCGAAAACAAACATCCAATTTTTCGAGAACTCGCGATTAATCTACTGTTGAGTAAATAAATTTGGTTTCTTAAACTTAATTGTTTCAGCAGCATTACCTAATCATCGTTGACCGCCCTTTCAATTAACATAAGGATCCTTGTGAATCCAGCCGCAGTTTAAAATATGGATTGGTATTTCCGCAGAACTAAAGCGGATTTGTTTTTCATCTGAAAACAGTAATAGACTTCTCTGCCGCCGTTAGTATTAGTAAGCAGTTTTACTAATACAATCGTTTTGCTGGTTGAAAATAAAAAACAAATCGCTGTCAACATGAACACTTTGACAGCTGCTCTTGTGGTTGAAAACAATAAAAAAATCGATCCTATACATATAAAGCAGCACGCTAGTATTAGTGACATCTTACTTCGAGAAGTCTATAGTCTAGCACCTGCGCTAAAATATCGGCTTACTTCGTTCAGTGTTAGTCAACAGATGACAGCTTATAGAAGAAGGAAATAAAATAAATGGGCGCTATGGTTTATCAGTATAAGTGAACAAATATTAAGATTTACACGATCATGCAAACATCAATTTTTTCGGCAATTCATTACCTTTGATAGGAGTTAAAGGAATTACAGAAAACAAGGTTTTAAGATCAATGCATTGTAAGCAAGCTGTGTAGCTTCTCATAAACCTGACTAGTATATGAAACCTCTTGGTACCTCTAGGTGCCATATAAAAACCAAAATGATTTCTGGTGGCTTTCAAAAAACTTTAATAAAACCTCATAAAGCTGGATGGTTTTGGCAATGTTACTTGGGAAACCAAATGTAAGTTGTTTTGAAATTGTAAGTATCTACTCATCAACATGAAACCCCAGTAGTGGACAGCAATTTCTGCTAGAACCAAAGATGTGAAGATATGGGTTCATTAGAATAAGATGAATGAAGATGATAGGTTCATTAGAATACGGCAGGTTGTGAAATTTAATGGAAGCAGTTGAAATTGAGCGGAGGGCTAGTGTTCATATCAACTTTTGTAATGTCTGTATTTTGATATCAAGATCATATTCGAATTCATTGTTTTCAGAAAATTTATTCTAGTACAGGGTGCGACAGAAAATAATGCGAAAATGTTCAAACTTGAGTATTGGGTTAATTCATGTAGCCAGTGACTAATTTCTGTCGAAACTGTATTTGCTTATGTTTACTTTCAAGTGCTGCATCCAAACATTCTATTTGTTCTATTGCAAATTCGTCAAAATGTTCGCGAAAGAAGTGATCACCAGTTTGTTGCTCGCCCAGAAGAAGCCAAAAGAGATTGCCAAGGTGGTAGGGTGCCATTTGGCAACAGTTTACCGCATAAAAAAGTCCCTGCAGGATGGTCCTAAGCAGCGGAAGCAGGAAACTGGATGTCCGCGCTTTGCACGCACGCTGAACGTGATCAAATCGGTCCGTGCAAAAATGGCCCGCAACCCGGAGCGTTCCATATGAAAACTTGCAAAGGAAGCCAATATTTCGGAGAAATCCATGCGGAGAATCATCAAAGACGACCTGCATGCATCTTCCAGAGCCAGAGTGAAACGCCACTTGATTACGGACCGGATCAAGGAACTTCGAGTGACTCGTTCCAAGAGATTGCTTCCCTAGCAGCACGCTTGTTGCAAACCAGTAAAAGTTACTTCAATGTGACTAAATAAGCTAAAAATCAAGTAGCTGCAACTAATTATGACGGTTGGGTGTTGCTTGGGTTTCCTTGTTGAAGAAGGAAAAAATGATAACCCTGTTCTCCGACAGCTTTTCAGCATCGATGCTGTGGCCAACAGCCGCACGGACCGGTTCATTTCAAAGCAGAAAATGGAGAACGTCTCGGAAAAAGTGAAATCCAAATTTCAAACCAAATATCTGGCTGGTGTCATAATGTTTGGCTTGGTGGCATCCAACGGTTTGAAACTACTCCGAGGACCAAAACGTTGTCCTACAGCAGGATGGAGCGCCGTATCACACATCCAATCGAACCCAACAATGGTTGAACGATAACATGAAGTTTTTGCCGAAGGCTTTGTGGCCCCTTGGCAGTCCAGATCTTAATCCGATGGATTATTCGATTTGGGCATATGTTGAAGAACGAGCCTGCAAAACATCACACCCTAGTGTGAAAACCCTGAAGTCAACCATAACACGCACATGGCAGTCAATGTCGAAGGACTACGTCCGAAAGGCATGCCTTGGCTTCCGGCGTCGGCTCGAGGATGTTATTAATAAAACTGGAGGACACATTGAATAAATTTGTTTAAAAGGACTTTATAAAGATAACTGCACTCGAAAATGTTGATATTATTGCTTGAATTAGTTGAAAATGGGATTTACAAAAAATTGAACAAATTTTCGCATTATTTCCAGCCGCACCCTGTAATCTGGGTCTTCCAGACGGCCGACTTCAGAGTTGAGAATTATTTCACTGCGTGGCACTGGTCTGCCTGTGAACTATGTACTGAATGTTTATCACTAGTGCACATAAGAGGCTGATTACCCCAATATGGGTATTTTTGGTACGTTCTTCTGACATCCTTTGGTTAATCTTTCAGAGAAGTTCTTCACAAAATTTCGGGTAAGTCCATCAAAGAACTTCATGGAAGTTTTGCAGAAAGCTTCAGGGATATTCTTCAGAGAACTTCAGAGAAAGAAGTTCAATGAACAAATAAAGGGAGCTTCTGCAGAGAACTTCAGGAATGTTCTGCAGAGAACTTCAGGAATGTTCTGCAGAGAACTTCAGTGAAGTCTTTCAGAGAACTTCAGGGAAGTTTTGCAGAGAACTTTATTGAAGAACTTTCGGGTTAGTCCTTCGTGGATGTTCTTTAGAGAACTTCAGGGTAGGTCTGTAGAAAACGTCAGGGATATTCTTAAGAGAACTTTCGAAAACTCCAAGGGTGATCTCTAGAGAACTTCATGGAAGTTCTTCAGAGAACTTCAGGAAAATTTTTAAGAGAACTTCAAGTAGGTTCTTCAGAGAACTTCAAAAAAATCCTTCAGAGCTTCAGAGAAGTTCTTCATAAAAACTTCATGTAAGTCATTGAGGGAACTTCATGGAAGTTCTTCGGAGAACTTCAGGAAAATTCTTTGGCGAACTTCAGGGAAGTTCTTCAGAAAACTTCATGAAAGTTCTGCACTGAATACAACTAACTAACAATTTCGAGTAAGTCCTTCAGAAAATTTCTTCCCAAAACTTTGGGTAAGTCTTTCAGAGAACTTCAGGGAAGATCTTCAGAGAACTTCAGATAAGTTTTTCGGAGAACTTCAGAAAAGTTCTGCAGAGAACTACAGGGAAGTCTTCGAAGAATTTCAGGGAACTTCTTCAGAGAACTTCATGGATGTTCTTCAGAGAACCTCAGCGGAGTACTTCACAAAACTTCGTAGAAGTCCGAATTTTCTGCAAAATATCCCGGAATTTCTATGATGAACTTCCCTGAAGCTTTCTGCAGAACATCCCTGAGGTTTTCTGCAGAACATTCCTGAAGTTTTCTGCAGAACCTCCCTGAAGTTCTCTGAAACACCTTCCTGGAGTTCTCTGCAAAACATTTCTGAAGTTCGATGCAGAAGCTCCCCCCCCCCCCGAAGCACTTCTGGAAAGTTCTGCAGAGAGCTTCAGGAAAGTGTTTCAGAGAACTTCAGGGAGGTTCTGCAGAAAACTTCAGGGAAGCTCTGAAAAGTTCTTCAGGGAAAATCATCAGAGAAATTTAGGGATGTTTTACAGAAAATTCGGACTTATCCGAAGTTTTATGAAGTACTTCTCTGAAGTTCTCTAAAGAACTTCCCTGAACTAATCTGGAAAACATTACTGAAGTACTGCAGTACTTACCTGAAGTTATCTGAAGAACTTCCCTGAAGTTCTTTGAAGAACTTTCATGAAGTTCTCTGAAGAATTTCCCTAAAGTTCTCTGGAGAATTTCCCTGATGTTCTTTGAAGAATTTCCCTAAAGTTCTCTGAAGAACTTCCATGAAGTTCTCTGAAAAACTTCCCTTAAGTTCTTCCAAGACTTCCGTGAAGTTCTCTGCAGAACTTTTCTGAAGTTCTCCATGGAAGTTATTTAGAATACTCCATGAAAGTTCTTCAGATGTATTTCAGTGAAATTCCGCAGACAACTTCAGGAAAGTTCTACAGAGAATTCCAGGGAAGTTCTGCAAAGAACTGCAGGTGAGTTCTGCAGAGAACTTAAGGGTAGTACTGCAGATAACTTTAGAGAAATTCTGCAAGAACTTCAAGGAAGTTCTTCAGAGAACGTCGGGGAAATTTTGCAGAGTGTTTCTGGAAACTTCTTCATTGAACTTTCGAGAACTTCAGGGAAATTCATCAGAGAACTACACAGAAGTTCTTCACAAAACTTTGGGCAATTTCTTCAGTGAAGTTCAGGACAGTTTTCAGAGAACTTAAGGGAAGTAGTGCAGAGAACTTCAGGGAAGTTTTGCAGAGAACTTCAGGAAAGTTCTGCAGAGAACTTCAGTGAACTTCAGGGAAGTATTACACATAACTTCATGGAAAACTTTCAGAGAACTTCAGAAAAGTTCTGCAGAGAACTTCAGGGTAGTTCTGCAGAGAACTTCAGTGAACTTCGGGGAAGTATTGCACATAACTTCATGGAAAATTTTCAGAGAACTTCCGAAAAGTTCTGCAGAGAACTTCAGGAAAATTCTTCAGAGAACCTCAGGAATGTTCTGTAGAGAACTTCAGGTTAGTATGTAATTTGATTTTGATATACGAGGACAAATCGAACAATAAAACCAGTTTAACGTAAATATTTGTGTATGTCATGATTCACTGCAGCACCTTTTTGCTCTTCATAGATTCGACAAAATAATGTCGTTACAAAATATTGCTCACGCTTATATGAAATTCATGCAAAATAAACATCTCTCACCTTGAATACCCATGAAAAAAGCGAACATTTTAAAATCCCCATTCACTTCTTAACTATATTTTTAATAACACAATGAATCCAGTAACAGTTTAGTACAATCATAATTTGGAATGTGCTACTGGAAAAGAAGGATGCCAATTTCTATTATGCAGCAGAGCAGATTTCAACTTTTTTGACGAGCTATGGATGAATAGTGGCCACTCTTTCGGTTCGTGTTTAAGGTCGTCAATAAAGCCACCATCATCATCATGAAAAAAGTAAAGTCCATACCATGTTAAAAAATATGAATAGGACTCATGCCGCTTCCATTGTGTAATAATTTTAAAGTCAACATCGAAGAGCTCTCAATATAAGAGACGTGAAATTTCCCTGAAGTTCTCTGCAGAATTGAAATGAAGTTCTCTAAAAAACTTCCCTGAAAATTCCTTAAAAATTTCACTGAAATTCTCTGAAGAACTTTCCTTAAGTTTTCTGAAAAACTAGTGTTCTGAATAACTTCACTAAAATTTGCTGAAAAACATCCCTGAAATTCTCTGAAGGACTTCCCTGAAGTTCTCTGCAGAATTTCCCTGCAGTTCTCTAAAAAACTTCCCTGAGGTTTCCTGAAAAACTTCACTGACGCTCTCTAAAGAACTTCCCTTAAGTTTTCTGAAAAACTTCCCTCTAGTTTTCTGAAAAACTTCCCTGAAATTCGCTGAAAAACTTCCCTGAAATTCTCTGAAGGACTTACCCAAAGTTTTCTAAAGAACTTTGATAAACTTCCCTGAAGTTTTCTGAAAAACTTCCCTGACGCTCCCTGAAGATCTTCCCTGAAGTCCTTTGAAAAACATTCTTGAAGTGCTCTGCTGAACTTCCCTGAAGTTCTCTGAAGACCTACCCAGAAGTTCTCTGAAGAACTTCCATGAAATTTTCTAAAGGACTCCCCTGAGGTTCTTTGAAGACTTCCCTGAAGTTTTCTGCTGAACTTTGTTGAACTTTGTTCCATGAAGTTCTTTGATGGCCTTATCCGAAGTTTGGTAAAGTTCTCTGAAAAACTTCCTTGGATTTCTCTGAAAGTATTACCTGGGACACCGTTATTTTTCCGGCCAACTGGACGCTGGGCATTCTAGTTAAGGTCCCTTAGAAGGGAGATATGACTATGTGCGACAATTGGAGAAGCATAATTCTATTGTGTATTGATTTTAAGATCCACGGAAAATTGTCCTGAATCGGATACAGGAAAAGATCGATGTGAATCTCTCGCGGTATCAGGCAGGATTCCGTGTCGGGAGATCTTGTGCAGGTTAACGAATTACAAGGGTCCCTCTATATGTCTCCCTGAGACGCAAAGGAGTCTCGAATAAAATCGTCAACCTTATCGAGGTGCAGTTCGAGGATTTCACGTAAAGAGATAAACACTCTTTTATTCTTGATAGTCATTGATCGACACTTAAGATCGATAATAGAATCAAATATTGGAGTGAAAATATTTTCTTATTTTGAGGGTTGTTTAGAAAATGAGAACTGTAACGATCTCGATTTTGCGCTGCTTCAATTTTGTTTTTGACCAAATGTATTGATTTGTTGGATTTTTGCTGTGATGCTCTATTGAGATGTGCTTATTCTAGGGACTACGACATTACTTTGAAGTTTAACTTTACCATTCCGAGGATGCCATCTCTTGTAAACACATAGTCCAAATAAAGTTTGCTTCGTTTTGCTTAAATGTTGGAAAAGTGTCCCTCAAAAGCATGAGCATGAGCATGAGCATGATTGACCGCCCGAGGTTGCTACTCCGTTGTTGCCAGATCAGCTGTTATTACACAGAGAGCCAACAGAAACTAAGGCAATACCGGCGCCGGCCCCGCCCGCATGCAGGTTGAGTAAGGAAAGGTTAGGAATATGCTGACGTGATACTTATTGGAAGCCACGGAGTCCACTGCACTTCCACGAGAAATCACTGGATTTTTGGATAACAGGATTGGGTAGCAGCAGGGTTCGTTTTGGTTAACGATAAGCTGTTAAGTTAAATATTTGAAAATAAGTGCGATTTCTGATTTGAACCGATTCAAACCAACAGTAAGAATGCCATTGGGGCCACTCACAAAATGTGATAGTAGTTTTTCATTGGAAAACTAGGATATGTTTTACAATGCTGAAAAGCCGATTTTAACCGGTTTAAACCAACAGTAAGGATGCTATTGGGGACACTCACAGAGTGTGGTAGTGGTATTTCATTAGGAAAACAAGGTAATTCATCTCAACGCCTGAGAGCCAACTTGGACCTACAGTCACCGCCAGAAAATGTGCCCACCTACCCCAGTTTCTCCTTTTTGTGCAGCAAACTGTAAAATAAGTGAAAGATTCTAAGTTTTGTTGTTTTGATGGCATATTTATTATGTTCTTTTCGTGTCTGGTACATAAAAAAACACTTGTCCTGCAAATTCATTTTTTTCTTCAAGAAAGATCAAACTTTAGTAGAAATTTTGCTTGTCAAAATAAACTGCCCACTTCTTATTTTCTTAAAAAAAAACAAGTTGTAGATCCAGTCTCTTAAGTGATCAGCAATTGATGTGTCCTCCCCTGGCCTCCAACAGTTTTTGCAAACGTTTCGGCATACTCTTCACCAGATTCTTCAGGTGTTGTGGGTCAAGATCTTCCCAGGCGTTCTCAAGAGCTTGAAAATAGTTATGTTTGTTGGTAACTCCTGTCTTATCAACTCGTGAATCCAAGATGGCCCACAGATTCTCTATTGGGTTCAGATCTGGACTCTGTGGGGGCTATTCCATAGGTTTAATACGGCAGGAACGGAAGAATGCCTTTGACTTATTCGCGGTATGTTTTGGGTCATTATCTTGTTGGAACACAAATTTGTTTACCAGCCCAGTTTTTACCAACGAACCCTCCAAATTCTCACGCAATATGTCGATGTAAGAATCTGCTGTCATAATACTATCGATTTTTACCAAAGCACCAACACCCGCCCAAGAAAAACACCCCCACACCATCACGTTCCCTCCACCATGCTTAACTGTGCCCTGGATATGTCGATCATGAAGCGCCTCTCCAGGTCTACGCCATAAACGAGCTCGTTTTTTTGCTGTTGAACAATTCGTACTTGGACTCATCAGTCCCCAAAACAGTCTTCTAATAGTCTAAAGGTTTATCAGCATGTTCTCGAGCAAATTTGAGCCGTTTTGCTTTGTTGACTTTGCTAATAAAAGGCAACTTCTTACAAAACCTGCTCTTCATACCGTGTTCAGCGACCCTTCTGCGTAGAGTACTGTCCGAGATCGGTTGTTGAATCACTTCCTTGATCTCCCTGAGGGTAACCTTCGGATTTAATTCCTCGAATGATTCTCGCATCTGTTCGGGATTGTGTTCTACGTTTCCTTCCCCTTCCTGGGCGATCAGCTACTGAACCATAGGTTTTGTACTTTGCGAAAAGTTTGGTAACCGCTGCTTTGCTGTATCCATACTTTTCACCAATCTTGCGATGCGATTCACCTTTCTCGATGTCACGAATAACACATTTTCGGATCTGCAAGAGAATAGTTTTGCTTGCCACCGTATTATCCATGGTTATTTAGATAACTCGCACTGAATCTTTCTGACCGACAACTGAAATCCGTAAGAAGATCAACAAACACTTGGAAACGTCAAAAAAATTGCATACGAGGGGCGTTTGGATGTAAAAATTACATACACAATATATTTTCAATTGGGCACTTTATTATGACACACCAAATTTACACCACGTATGGTTCAAAAAATAATTTTGCAAAAATGTGTTTTATTCAATGCAAAAATACACATGCATCTTTATTAAAATAATAATATTATCATGCTTAGAAAAATATATGAATACGATATAATGAGTTTTTAAATGACTTCAGAGAGGAATCGTGTTCATGAGAAAAGTAGGCACTTTATTTTGGCGGTGGCTGTATCTACACCAACAGTACGGATGCCACTTGAGTCACTTACAAAATGGGACAGGGTGACCCGACGAGCATGGCGAACGAATAATTTGGATCACAATTATATATGTACCTCTCCACCGACCCATCTTACCCGGCGAACCACGACTTCTCATGCTAACTCGATCACTCGCGCGACGGCAACGCAATGGCGACGCAATAGGCAACCAAAACAATAGACATAGACGTCCGATAACAAAATATTACGGAACATCGCATCAGCACAACCAATTCAACAGATCCAACTGATGGTCGACGCAAACCTATTGAAAAAGGACATACAGATACAATGGGTAACAATTACCTGTCTTGCTCCACGTCCTTGACAGCACTTACTACCCCACGAGTCGCCTGTACTCAACTCCACAGGCGTCCGACTCCAGCCTCTGGTACACCAATTCATCTCCATGCCTAACCGAAGCAGCACTACCTAAAAAGTTTTGAAAAATAGAGAGATATTAGATATTGTCTTCAAAATTTGGTAGATGATGATTTGAAAAGGACCAAAATTAAGAACAAAGATCTTAGTAGAATCTTTGTAGTCCCCCGGATGTTCGAAGAGCATAGCCATTTATATGAAAAGATTGTTGCGGGTTGTCAATGGTTGATTACAACTATGTGCTGGGCACCATTGGCTTGCATCCGTGAGCTGTTGGAAACGTGTCCTTCAAAAGAATCGAAACAAGGAACATTGCATCGTTCGTGGAAAGTAATTGTTCATCATTGAAATATTGACGAAAAAAATGTACGATTTCCGTTAGATTATACAACATTGACTAGTTCTTACATATCTAAATTCTCTCAATCCGCATCAAATGAAATTCTCCTGCTGTTTTAATTCCAAAAGCCTGCTGAACTGCCTAATCCCAGGACCCAACCGATCAATCTTGCTCTCTCGCAGTGACACAATTAGAAGTGGACCTATCTCAACAAGAAGCCCTACTTCACTCCAACGCTCGCCCCAAGTTTTGTTGCATCCAAACCAGGCAAATGATGCCCGTCAATTCGCACCCAGCTGTGCGGAGGTGGACTCAGCAAGAGATTAACGCACTCAGGCCGTTCCGAAGCGCAATTATATTGCGGGAGGCTTTCAAAATTGACAACCGGCAGCGCGAGGTATCTTTGGGGGCGATTGCACCAACTCAAACCAGCTGTTGCAGCTGCTACAGCCTGTCATACTCGCGGGATGTCATTTCGTTATTATCTTGCAAAGCTACTCCTAGCAGAGCACACCAAAACGATCACAAGAGCGGTGGAGGAGGTGACTTAGTAGTACATGCGAGAAGCGTGGTTTTTCGTGCCACCTTCAGAGACTTCAGAGAACCAGTAGCAGCCGCAAGTCAGCTTTTCGGAATGGCCGTGTAGGAAGTTGGCATCAGGGATTGGATCTACGTTTCGAAAGTGATGGGTGTGCTATCTCAATCAGCTTAGTGTGATGTGACAAACCAACAATCCCTCGCGCTCCGTTGCAGTCGCCGTCGTCGCCACGTTAACTGCATATTTGGTGCCACTCTGAGTCGCAACAGTTAAAGAGGTAAAGCGTCCAGAAGTGAGAAATTGACATGATAAACTTGTTTCATTAAAAAAGAGAACGATAGCGATTAATCAATGTTTTTTAGTTGCCGTTGGGGACTTGCGAGTGCATCATTGCACCAATTTTAGATAGTGTTGGCCTTGATTGTAGATCGGTTTAATTAAGGTGTGAAGCTAGCGAAATAAATCAGATTCTAACATCAAAACTGAAGTTGATAGTTCCGCAATTCAACTTAAGATGGATCTCGTTGGTTGATAATGAGTTATCGATCGCAAACCCTTTTTTATCGCTCAACTCGCAAAACATAATAAACACAAAATCATTCACATGACATCTCTTCACGACCTGTCACACACCATTGCAGCAATGAGTGACAATGCAGTTCGTGATGGAATGGATGGATGGATGAATCTGACCGAATAGCTTCGTCGCAATGATAGTGAAATTTGAAAACGACTCCAATCACCCTCTTTTTTCCACCTGGTGATTGACAGCATAATTTTCTATCATCATTAGGCGGTGTCTGCTGGCTAGGGGCTCTCGTGTACAACCGCCTGCATGTCGGTTGGATTGTATGCGCAAAAGTCTTGTTTGCCACGACAAATAATGTATTATTTGCATTATGTCTGGTTGACTTTTTTCAGTTCTTTGCTGAGGCACTCGTTGTTCCATTCCGTTCTCAATCGAAGCCCCGACGGTTGGTGGTAATTTCTGTCCTTACATTTGCTTACAAGCGACCATTAGGCTGTCATGATAAAGAGAAAAACTTTCCTTTTCACGCTGCTTAGCACGAAGCGCTGATTTAACAGTCGGTTGGGCCTTCAAAGTAATACCATAACAAGCTACACGTGTGGGTTTGTTTTGAAATGTAAGTATGTTGTTTGCTTTGCTCGATAAAGATTCAAACGGGTTGCATATCGTATGTTGCCTTCCTTCAAACGAACTAACCTACTTCGACTTGTTTGTGCTGATGTTTACCTCGAGAGTTCAGCAGGTCGATTTGAGTATACTAAACTAAAAGGGCTCATTTAATGTAGTAATGGTTTTGCAGTTTGTTCGATAAGTGTATTCCACAAATTCGTCAAAAACTCGTACCAGTCTATTGGTTCAGTTGACACCAACATCCTTCCTTGGTTAGCCGGAGGAGTTCTACATCTATGCTATGTGTTTGTGTTGGTGTGATTTATGCTTTGCTTTGCAACGCCTTCATTTTCGTCTTGCTCTTCTTTTATTGAATGAGAAGTATCATTTTCGTACAAGTATGATTGTGTGCACAGAAAAAAAATTAATTTATTGTAACTGGCAAGCAAAATTTACCCTCGTTGGAAAACCAAACCAAAGGAATCGATAAAATCGAAATTTTATGCAATATTTCATGCGCGAAAGAACAATTTTGCAATCGTTCATACAACAGACTAGATTCAGGCATTTTTTTTTAATAATCATTTATTTGTACAGGTTTAATCGAATCAACTTTACAGAGCCAAGCTATCATATTTGTGTACATCAGGTATCTTAAAACTAAAGTTAGGGGGAAAGAGCCGATTACTCGCGGCCGTCTCGAGGTTAATAGGAATAACAATTTAACGAACAAGGAATAACAATTTAAAGAAAGATGGGTGGGAATTTAAAGTATACACAACACATTAATTTTATATCCCTAATTGTCAAAAAACTTAAAACTATACAACTTTTGGTTTCCTTTGAACTTGAACATTTTTGAAAGCGAAAAAAACACACACACAAACACAGAAAAAAAAAACTTATAATAAACATACAGGTTAAACTAACTACAATCTAAGGCTAATGTTAGTCAAAAACACATAAATGAGTTTCATGTACTCCAGATCACGTACAGCCAAAATATCCCTAACTGGAACATTAGGTTGGTTACCTCGAGCCCGAAGGGTATCATAAAGCTCAGATCTGACTCCACGATGCTCAGCACATGACCAAACAATGTGATCTGCGTCCTGGTAACCTTGTCCACATTCACAGAGATTGCTGTCGCTCAGCCCAACTCGGTATAAATGAGCGTTCAAAGAATGATGATTGGACATGAGGCGAGACATGACACGAATGAAGTCTCGACCCACATCCATCCCCTAAACCAAGATTTCTTCGACACCTTTGGGATGATAGAATGTTGCCATCGCCCCAAATCTCCTTTACTCCATTTATACTGCCAGCTGACGAGTGACTGTTGACGAAAAATAGGAAAAAAAATCGTTGAAAGCGATTTGTCGATCACAAATATCGCCTTCTATAGCGCCCACCTTTGCAAGCGAGTCCGCTTCTCTCATTGCCCGGAATTGAACAATGAGATGGGACCCATACAAAGGTGATGATAAAATAACGCGAAGATAAAGCACTTAGAAGCTCCTGTATTTTCATGAGAAAATACGAGGAGTGCTTTACCGGCTCAAGGAGCGAATAAGCTCTCATAGAACTGGAGACTATCCGTGAAAATGAAGTACTGATCCGGTGTTAATGAGGCAACAATTTCTAGCGTAAAGTGTATTGCCGCTAATTCAGCGACATATACGGAACAAGGAGCATGAAGTTTACGGTTGGCGCTATAAATTTCATTAAATATTCCAAAGCCTGCTGACTCCTCTATCAATGATCCGTCAGTGAAGAACGATTTAGTGGAATCAACTTGGCCAAACTTTGCAGCAATATCACAGGAGCAATCATAGGACGATGATGCTTGGGATTCCACGAAGCTCCTGCTTCATGGATAAATCAAAATGTACCGAATTGTCGATATCGGAGAAGCAAACACGATTGGAAATGTTCGGCGAAGGGCTGACATCCTGTGTTATGTACAAATGGTACAAAGTCATGAAGCGCGTTTGAGGATTCAACTCAAGAAGCTTTCAAAATTTTCGATCACCTGGGGTTCATAACTTCACACCTGGTGAGGAGCCGGAGAGATAACTCTGTAAACCGATCCGAGAGTGGCAACATGCCACCCAGCACTTCAAGACTCATGGTGTGAGTCGAGTGCACGCAACCCAACGCGATACGAAGACACCGATACTGAATACGTTCCAGTTTAATGAAGTGCGACCGAGCCGCTGACTGAAAACAAAAACTACCGTATTCCATAACCGACAAAATCGTTGTCCGGCACAACGTTAAGAAGATCTTGCGGATGCGCTCCCCCACCAGGTCCCGGTAATTGTGCAGAGAAAATTGATCCTTGGCTGGCACTTCGCTTCAGATACTCAATATGGGATTCCAGGTGCACTTTGAATCGAACCAGACCCCAAGATATTTAAATGACATAGAATGAGTTATCGGCTTACCCCCAACCTGAGCTTTCGGTTGTGCAGGGTTATGTTTCCTTGAAAAACTACCAACTCAGTTTTCCCGTAGAGAATTCGATACCTAGCTCTAGAGCCCAAGTAGACAAATTGTCTAAGGTATCCTGTAAGGGTCCTTGCAGATCGACCCCATTGGGTCCCGTGACAGACACTACGCCGTCATCTGCAAGTTGTCTCAACGTACAGTTGTCACTTAGACAACCGTCAATGTCTTTGACATAAAAATTATACAAAAGGGGGGCTTAAACATGATCCCTGGGGGGAGACCCAATGTAGCTAAATCGAAAAGCTGTAGAGTTTGCAATGAGAGAAGCTCATATGCGTTTCTCTGACAGCAAATTGTACAAAAAATTATTCATTAATGGTGAAAAAGCCACAAGCGTGAGAGTTTATCTGAAAGAACTTCAAACAGATGACTGAACTCAAAGTTTTCCCTTTATGTCCATACAATACAGAAGCCATTTGCTCTTTTTTAGCAAAAGCTAACTTGAATATCTGTGGAAAGCAACGCGAGACAGTCGTTCGTTCCCTCAACCCCTACGGAAACCATATTGAGTATCTGAAAGCAGGTTGTTCGTCTCAACCCATTTGTCCAGACGGGAAAAGGTAACGCTTTCTCCAACAACTTTCGAATACAGGATAACATCGCGATGGGTCGATAGGAGTTGTGGTCGGACGCGAGCTTACCAGGTTTTTGAATGGCAATAACTCTCACCCGTCTCCAATCATCCGGTATAATGTTGAGTTCCAAACACTGATTAAACAGTTCAACATGCGCCTCTTCGCGACGTCTGGGAGGTTTTTGAGCAAGTTGAACTTGATTCTATCAGCCCTGAGCCGTATTGCCACACGAAAGGAGGCGAGAGAGAACTCTACCATTGAAAAGGGTTGGCTAATCTCATCTATCGAACTCAGGTTTCGTGAGGAATCATCCGTGCCGGCACCGAATCTGGACACGACTTTTCGCGCGAATTTGAGGATCCATTGGTCCGAGTACTTTGCTCTCGTTGTTCGTAGTTCGGTTACGCAACCTTCGCGCCGTGTTCCAAAGAGCACCATCTGACGTTTCTGCGCGATAGCCCGTTCACGAATGTTCGCCAGTAACCGCGTTTCTTGGCCTTGATGAGGATCTGGGTTCTGCTTCGAGAGCCGCATACTTCGAAGTGCTCAGAAGTTCCACGTCTACGGAAAACTTTAAACGCGTCGGACTTTTTACGGTAAACCTCGCGCATTGCTGATCCCACCATGGAGAAGGAGGTTTCCTGCGAGATGACGTCCCTGGAACTGGTCGAGTTTGAGCTAGCGGCGCTGTTCAAGATCAGTTGGAGAGGAAGTTATACTCTTCCAGCGGTGCAGCCTCTCTACCGTCGTTACGGCTTCATCTACTGCTGTCCTAAACTTTGTCCAATCGATGTGACATAGTGACATCGACAGATTTCGACGGATTGAACCCGGTGGCAACCGAAATTTTATGGCAGAGTGATCTACTACCGTGGGGATCTTGAATCACATTCCACGCAATCCAACGATAATGAATTCGGAACAAAGTGTGAGGTCTAATCTATCATGCTAACCTGAGGATGTACCAGCCAAACGTGTTATCTACTGTTAAGAACTGTCATATTGAAGTTGTCACAGAGGTCATATATCAGGGAAGACCGTGTTGTCATCGTACAGTTCTCTCTGGCCTGTACCGCGGAGAGTTAAAATTTATGACCAATCGTGGACAGGAAGAACCGAACAAACATCTGAGAGTTGTTTTCGGTTAATCGAGGCTCTGAGAGGAATATAAACGGAAGCAATGCAAAGGCTTTATTTTTAATAACAGCCTGACATGCGACAACTTCAATACCTGAATAGGAGGAAAATTCACCTATAGAAGGAGTAGCACTCTTTGATCCCCCAAAGGTACTCCTCCACGCGAATCCTCACGATCAAGACGAATAATATTGAAATCATGGAACGGAAGATCGATTTCGGGCGAAAGCCATGTTTCACAAAGAGCGAATGCATCACAACCGGTAGTGTGAGCTAAAAATTTGAATGATTCCAATTTAGGAATCAAGCTTCGACAATTCCACTGTAGAACAGTGATCAAACCCCTGACCTCATTTGGAAAATTATCCATCGAAGGAAATGATAGCTGCAAGGAGGGGCCACTTAATTGTCAATTGCTTCAAAAAGTTTTCACAGTGGGAAGCATTGCCAAACAATGCTTTTGAGAGGGTCAGAAATTCTCACAGGTACTTAAAGATACCTTCTTCGGCAATGTCATCAAATGAGAACAGCCCACCAGAGGAGGGGGCTTCTGCCTTTGAAACTGGGGGCTTCAGGGATTTTGATGTCCCCGGGAGAGATGGAAAGTCCTGGGTGCAGTTAGTACTGCTGAAAACCAGGTGGACTAGGATTTTCCTTTATCCTCCTTTCCTGAATTGGGCAAGCTGGTCTCGGGCTTCTTTTCGTGCAGCAACCCTTCCGTGGGCGGACGCGCCTTCGCTTCCTTGAAGCACCATCCGGCAAAGGTGAACGATGTCTCCTCTTCAGCTCGAATCAAAGTCAGACTCTGTCACTCTCGACAGAGGAGCAAAGGGATTTGTATTGGCAAGATTCAGGCATTATCAGGCTTAAATTTACATTAAATATCTTATTACTATCTGCCAAATCTAGTGTTTCCTTAAAGTGCATTAGATAACACAGTAAAATAATTGTTTTTTATTATCTGTGTGGCAAGTACACACCATACTCATACAGCTCGTAAACAGTGTTGTGAATTTCGGTTCAATATCATAAACATCAATTAGGCGTCACAAAACTTACAACTTACAATATAAAACGTAAAGCTCTGGGACATTTAATTCATTGCGGATAATATTGTATACAAAAGCTCGTCTTTATAACAATTAATTCATGCAATTTGCTAGTTTGCTTCGGAAGGAAATACAACTTTACATGCTCTGATATTTATATCATAATGAAAAGTCCTTTATCAAAACTTTATAGAACTCACGAAGAATTGAACTCCACCACTTTCAACTTGATGTTGCTACACCTTTTCCGACTGAGCTAACGGAGGATCGGGATGTTTCATTCCACATGAAGCAGTGACTTGCATGAAATAGTTCTAACAAAGACGAGCTTTTGCAAACTCGTTTACACGATTTATAATTTAAATGTATATGTTTTGTGACGCTCCATTTATGTGCCTGATCTTTTGAGCTGTGTACAATAATCTAACCTGTCGGACAAGCTCTCTGATGATCGAGTGAGGCGAGCTCAGAGAGGACTCTGGATCTTTCCAGGATTATAACCTTTCTTCAGCCAGGCGATGGATCTCAAAATTTCTTATAATTTCTTGTGGCCTTGGTGATTAGCTGAGGCATTCCAAGCATCTCCAGGAATTGCTCCTGATTGACTATTGAGGGATTCCATCCAGAATGTGCCGGAAATCCCAAAAATCATACCCGATCATCATTGATTTGGATGAAACTTGGCACATGAGTTCGGTACGTTGGAAAAAAAAATTCCACTGGTGTTAAGATAATTTGGGTTCAAGAGTAACTTTTGAGATGGGCGTATGTGTTTTTTCCAACATTTTACTTGAAAATCGTAGTTCAAAAACCATTACATTTAGAGAAAAACTTTATATAAGGGAATTGTAGGGAACTAAAAAGCCTTTCTTAAAAAATATACATAGAAAAAAATTTTTTTTTTTCATCAAGAAAAATCAAAAATAATTACTAAAAATAAAATATCTAAAAACATATTTTTAATATTTTTTAATTTGTTGTATGGAAATTTGAGGAAAATAGACACGTTTTAAAAAAACTCTAGGATGGACGCTCTTATAATAAAAAAGTTTTTCAAATAGCGAACTTTGGTGTATATTTCAAATTTTGGTTATTCATTCTTATAAATAAATTTTGATGTTACAATATGGTTTTGGAGATTATAACAAACAATAATGATTATAATGATAAACCACGTAAACGCAACTGTTTTCAAGATATTTCTGATTTTCTTTCAATAAAATTTCAAACCTCAAAAATACGCCCTTTTCATAAATTACTCGTGATATTAAAACAACAATAGCTAACGATTGTTTCTCTTGTGTTTTTAGCCTTTTAAAACACATGTATGTGTCTCTACTTACTCTTAACAGCTCGTCGATTGAAAAAGCTTCACTTAAAGTTATAAGACAAAAATAATGAATTATGGTTGGATTTATATTTATATATACCATTTATTAGTCTCGGTCATTGATAATATTACATAAACATTATATAAACTATTGATTGCTTTATATATATTATGAATCCTGCCTTCTTCGTCATTCGAAAACAGTTTTACAAAAACTTCGTTTTCTGAAATTGGAACGAATGAGTGGTACTTTTGTACCTGCAATCGTTTTAGTCTGTCGGTAAATTTCATTCCATTCTGCTACCCCTGTTCATACTCTTCATGTGATACATAACAAAACGACATTTTTGTTAAACAATCATCACTTTTTTGGTTCGCCCATTCGAATAACTCTAATGCACTTTTATAGGGTGTTCATGTTGTACAGCAAGGCTTGCATATCTTGCCATTCGTTTTAATGTACCACCAATTGCATCGCAAGGTCCCTTACCGTGGATGTTGCGAAAAAATGCCATTCAGCATCAATATTGTATTTCTTTTAAACTTACAAAGGCTTGCAAAGTTCTTCCTATTTTTATATTGGGATGCTGCCCGTCAGACATAAACGTAGCTTTTTACTTTAATTTTGTTTGCAAAAAGCTTATTAGTTTTGAAATAAACACCTGCACTCGCAATCGTATCATGTTTCAACACTTCTGAGATAACAATGAAACTGATATTTTTAAGTATTCCAGATTCCGTGTAATAAATGACAAAGGGTGAATAGTGGCTTGCTCATTACTCCAATAACTACTTTGAACAGCATCTTGAAAAACAAATGAATAATTTTCAGAAAAATCACAAATTATTATTACTTCGCCGTCTTTAAGACAACTTTTATAATCTCTCAAGAAACTAGACTGCTGAGATTTGACAAAATCGTGGGATACTAATTGTTCCAACTTTTCACAAAAATAAGCAATAAATCCATCAATTGGTTTAACAAGTGTCTCTAACTACATCTATCAGTTGAAATCCATTGCTCAAAAGATATTTCAACTCAAACCACGTTTTTCTAATTTGTCTGTTAAACTACTCTCAAAATCTGAAAAGCCTGGACATCGTTCGCATTCACGGAGGTAACATTTTTTAGTTCTAGTTGATGAGCCACATAATATTTCTTCAAAACACAATTTATAATCATTCTCGAATGAATATTTTCTAAGACCAGCGGCGCATCAAGTTAATGTCCTCACGAATGGTGCAAACACAAATGTTATGAGAACCTGTGCTGCCAGCGAATTTGCAATGCTTTGGTCTAGTGCTGCAAAGAGCTAAACCCAACAGCATTTTGATGCATCTCTTGAAATTTAATGGGCTTCTCTTAATGAACAAACTAAAAGGCGCTTTTGAATATGGAACCCTCTTACCTTCATCCTCACTGAAACGTAGTCGTTCATACCAGGGGTTGCTGGTGTAATCTCATCACTGTCGTAAAATTGCAAAATTTGGTTTTTTTTCGGGTTCAGACCGTGTCCCAGCTTTTCGTTAGGGGCAAGCTAAACACCTTCGCTGCTTTGCAAGGAATTTAGACTGTAGATACGATGTACTTGTTTGTTATTCCAAATTCTGCCATTACTCTCTGATTTGTCCAAGATTGTGGTAAAACCGAAGTATCTCTACTTGATCGTCCCTCAAGTTTCTGGATCAGCATACCGGTCCTTTAGCTGCGCGATTATTTCGTCATATTCGGCTGCTTTCACTTTCAATTGTTCCAGGTCATCCTCCTCCGCTTGATTCCCAAATATGTGTGTCCGAATGCCGTTTGAAACATCTTTGAACTTTTTGCGGGCATAATTTACGTTCAGGAACTTTTAGCCGATATTGGCGAAACGTTGATTCCAGCTACGCCCTTGTTAAATAGCTCAATATTATGGCGCCTTGAATAATCTTGCACACTGCTATCAGATGGCACTGACATTAATGATATTGCTGATGGCGTTTCCTCGAGACCATACAAGTCTACTTGCCGTGATGTAGATGGTTGTGGATCCATAATGTTAGTAATTGATGGTTTCTCACTAGGCTCCGAAATTGCAGCATGGGATTGTTCCGTTCTATTTAAATGCAAACGACAATTATCACAAATCATCAAAGAAGTGTCCAAATGTGTTTTGCCCATAAACTTGAGTTTTTGACATTTTGTTCGGTTAATTTACGAAGGTTTTTGAGCACCGTTTAGTGGGAAACGGCATACAACACTTCTTCATGTTAAACTCCATTTTCAGTTCACTCAGATAGATTTTACTGATGAATGCGACTATGTATGAGCATATATATTAGTTGTGGTACCTTTGGAAATGCAGGTATAAAACATCTCTGGTAGTTTATAGGCAGCGTACATTAGCTGTTTTTTTTATGAGAAGATATACCTGACATACGTTATAGCTGCTATTTGTCTACCTACCTTAAACAATATGTGTTACTTTCATCGCTACATCACCGAACTGTTCGGAGTGTAGTTTTCACACACTACACCGACCTCTAACATCGTTGGAGCTTGGCAAAATAGTCAGCAGTTCGATTAATATGCTTCTTCTATATGACCCTCCGCATAATTTCATCATCTGTCCATTTCACACTTGTCGCCTCTGCGACATCTATCTCGCTGTTACTTTCATTGCTTTAGCAAATTCGCTCCCTTCATTCTCTGAGCGGCCCGACCGATACAGCCATAAAACAATTATAAATATATTGATTGCAATATTAAAACAATAGTGCTATTTATCTTGTTCTTTTCAAATGAGTCTTCTTATCATCCTGATATCAAAAGAAAAGAGGACTATTAGAGTAATGTGAACGTTATAATATGAAGATCTTGGAAAATTTATCATTTCTGGTGGAAATCTCGATTAACTTAAGAAAAGAGCGAATTTTCTTATGGTTTTTCATTCTATTGAAATAAAATCCGAAAAATCCTCGAAAACGGTTGCGTTCAGGTGATTTATCATTATCATCATTATTGTTTTTAATGATCTCCAAAATCATATTGTATAATTAATTTTCATTTATAATAATGAATAACCAAAATTTGAAATATGCACCAAAGTTCGCTCTTCGGAAAACTTTTTATTATAAGAGCGTCCATCCTAGAGTTTTTCAAAACGTGTCTTTTTCTCAAATTTCCACAAAACAAATTTGAAAAATATTAAAAATATGTTTTTTATATTTGATTTTTAGTATTTATTTTCGATTTTTCTTTATGAAAAAATTTTTTTTCAGTGTACATTTTTTTACAAAGCCTTTTTAGTTCTCTACAACTCCCCATATAAAGTTTTTCTCTAAATGTAATGGTTTTTGAACTACGATTTTTCAAGTAAAATGTTGGAAAAAAACATACACCCATCTCAAAAAGTTACTCTTGAATCCAAATAATCTTAACACCAGTGGATTTTTTTTCAACATACCGAAGACGTGTACCAAGTTTCATCAAAATCGAAGATAGTTGAGTTTGGTGACCGACCGATTTGGCGTGGAATCAGTCTATTTACAGTTTAGCTGAAACTTGGCTGGCTTCTTCTTTTCTCTAAAAGATGCCATTTTGCCATAGCAGTCCCGTTATAAAAATTGTCATAAGTTTACAATTAAGGTATTGTACCCAAAATAGAATCTATGGTATTTATAATTAATAGTACTGTTTAATAAGATAAGATAACAATAGGAATGAAATGGAATGGATTTCTATATTTGAGAGACTTTCAGCCTTGCAGACGACAAAAGGAGTTATGGTCTACACAATAGAATAAATTAGGGCAACGACAACAGAAAAAAGGGGGTTGTTATGTATCTTAACTATAAAAAATATCATTTTTTCCGAACAAATTTGAGTGAATTACTATTAATTGTGTTGTTTCACAATTGTTGAAAATCCTAGCATATGGAGTGAGTGGTAAATCTATTGTAATGAAAATATGCGTTTTTAATTTATCTGATTTATGAACAATAAGACTTAAGGTTCAAAATATATTTAAATGTTATTTTATGATATAGTATTATAATTGTATGGTTATTTTTATCCGGAGTTTCTCCTAACGGATGACGACTACGTTTTTGAAAGGGCCTGCGTAATAATGGTATTAAGGGGGTTATACAGTTAGAATGACCAAAAAATTCAATTTTATTTTTTGCATTTATTTTTTTAAGAAGTTAGTAAATTTCCCGTAGAATACGCTCCTGAAACCTTTTTTTCCGATATTCGGACTCCAAGTGTTTCTTTTCATCGTTTTTCGAAGACGCCTTTTTCGCGCGTAGCAGGTTTCAAGAGACGCTTGACAATTTTTTTTTCAATTCATCTACTAGCTGTAAATGTAATTATTGTTTTTTGTTGGTGAGCAGGTTTAAGATCAAAACTTCGACCAGGAGAGCCGGCACAAGCAATATACAACGATTTTTTCAACGCACTCTAACGGCCGCCATCATGTTGAAAAAAAAAAAAATTTAAAATAATTTTGTACACTACATGGGTACACTTATAATTGTAAAAAAGTTTCGAATGATTTGAGTTAAAACTTCTCCTTGAAAAATAATTTTCAAAAATGAGTTTTTTTTTTCTCGTTTCAACTGTATATCCCACCTTAATGCTTATAGAAAATAGACGAAAACGGTAGCTATGATTGGTTTGATGTCTATTGCAAAGCTGTTCATAAAACCATTCTAAATAATAACTATACTATTTTTTTCTATTCACAAAAGTTTATGGTTCAACCGAATACAATTGTCACAGAGCTAATTTTTCTCCCATTTTTTTCATTGCTACATATCTGTACTATTCGATTAGATCTGCTGTTTTGCAGCTAAATTGATTCCAGAAATTCTACTACAAATGTTACAAATGTACAGTAGACCCCCAAGATAATTATTTGTGACTCCAACATTCAAATTGTACTCATACTTTCAAAGATAAACGCAAAAAGTTGATCGTACCAACAAACGGTATAGAGTAAAGCCTGTCCACGTTAAATTTCGGACACCCAAATAATAGCAGCAAAAATAATAACTCATAATTCGACAAAACCGATCGTTAATTTCACAATAATAGAGTTATGTCTACATTAGAAACAGTCGATTAAGATGTTAATTCTTCTTTCTTTAAAATTCTCGAACTTTCTGTGGTGCAGCCGCAATTAGGTTCCGTTCGGTATCCTCAGTTACACCGGCTGTGACTATTATCCATTTTCTCTTGAAATTATTGGTACCGTTTGCTTTCTTCTTAGTATTGAAGAGTTTCCGCTTAACTAGAGCCCAGTACTTCTCTATTGGAAGAAATTCTGGCCAGTCTGGTTGATTGGCTGTTTTTGACACTTTTTTGACCTCTTTTACCATAAACCATTTCAGAACAGATTTCGCATAGTGACAAAAAGCCAAATCAGGCCAAAACACAACTGGAGAGTCGTGGCTTCTGATACAAGGTGGCAACCGATTATACAGACATTCTTTTTCGTATACATGATACTGCCGGTAGAGACGAAACTTTTATATTTTCGACCACAACTACATATGGCTTGCCGGCGTCGGTGGTGTAGTGATAAGAGTGACTGCTAGTTGGCACCCCCAGTGGGTCTGGGTTCAATCCCAGTCGACGATGGTGATTTTTCTGAGGCGAAAAAATCTGGTCAGGTCTTCCTTGGGAAAGGAAGTAAAACCGTTGGTCCCGGCTCATATTCATGAGTCGATAGGTAGGGTCCAGGAGGTGAAGTCGTCTCCCTGGCGACGGAATATAAATAAAAAATAACAAAAATAACTACATAATGCATGCCAAATAATGTACTTCTTTGGGTATTTGGACACCTTTTTGTCCGGAAAGGCTCGACAGCGCCGTTCTCTACGTGCGGTGTAAAAACAATACCAGAAGCTGTTTAAAGTCTTCGTGTACGTATGTTTCGTCGTCCATTATGATATAAGATATATGCTTTGCAAAAAATTAGTGTACAACTTTTTGCAGTGAACTTGCTTGTGATTATTCACTTTTGTACTATGGCTTTTACTTCAACTTGCAAGTCACATTTCGCACAGAAAGATAATGGCAACCACCTTCTTGTCCATTTTTCGAGAGCATATTTTCGATTTGTTCCATTTCCAACTTTCCGAAGCACAGTCAAGCGCTTGTCAAATGATTTACCATTACGCCTCCAAAATTTCGTTTGAATCGGATTGCCTCTTTATTCGTCTTGGCTTAGGTGTTGTCGTAGTTTCAGTTTTCGCTTGGGTTTTGTCCATTTTATGTGTGAAGACATATTGAGTACACGACTCTACTTTTGTGTACTAAATAGAAGATCAAGTTTGATTGTAATCTGGCGGCAACTCAAATGTTTTTGTTGTAGTCTCGAATTTGTCATTTTTGTCTAGCTGTCAATTGAATTCCCTGTTGTACGTACCTTCGTACCATATTTCTCTGGATTTTTCAGATAATTACGCACAATCTTTTCTGATCTGTTGATCTTCCGAGAGAAGAGCAAATGTGTGAAATAGGCGGTGCATGCTAAAAATAAACCCAACAGCGGGAGATAATTTCTCACCCGTGTTAGGCAGTATTGGGAGACGGACAAATCGCTAGAACTAGAAACAAGCACTAGGTAGTATTAGAGCCCGGTCGGTTGCATAACCGTTTGTCAGTCAAGGGGATTTCCCCCCTTGCCTATCCTGTATGGGGTAGTATGACAAAGGGTTATGTGCCTGATCGGATACTACCGTCAAAGATCGTTGCTTCCACGCTGGGGAGAATACAAAAAATAACAATCAAAAGTAATTTGTGTGAACTCGCTTTTGGAAGGAGATTCTCTTCCCTATATTCGCGGGTTTCGCGTAAGTGTCTCTGCTTACGGGCCCGCCCAAACGTTTTTGCCCCTTCATACAGGAGCTTGAAGATCACAAACAACAGTAGAATCCTGATCAAATCGTTTTTCAGATTATTCCACTGCTATGGAAAGTTACCTTGCTATCTTATCATCATCATCATCATCATCATCATCATCAATTATAGATCTTCATTGTTGGTCTTAGAACCCATTTTCTGCCAAATGTTTATGAGCATATCCAGAAAGCACTGGTTGTCATACTGATGACACTCTCATGATAAGCATTCCATTTCAGTTTGGCATCCAGTATCACCTTTGGTATTTCACCTGTTCAGTAAGATGGATTTCCAATCCTTCTAGTTTAAAAGCTTTTAGATTCAACTTTCTTTTCCTGGTGAAAGGTACAATTACTAATTCCGAGAGATTCATGCTATGGCCCTCCTTAATACACCAAGACTGGCTGAATTTTAAGCTCCATTGCATTCTCTCTGAAATGATATTGTCAAACTTTCCCCTCACTATGATGACTATATCGTCTGCAAAACCTACAATCTTGGAACCGTTTTTGCTGTAAATAACTCCGAATTCAAATATTGTGTATATTGATTCCAGTTAGTTTTCTAGGATTTCTAAACGTAGTAGTTGACCGCTTTTCTCCACTCCATTCAAACACAATGTGTCTATGATCGAAGAATGATGTTTCCACAGAAATTTTCCAATTTGAAATTCTTTTATAAATTGCACTATTGCACAATGTCAGATCTAAGACTTTTGATCTCATCGCATTTAAAAATATAGTTACGTGTCCATTATTGCATCTAGATATATAAAAATGAATTTCTGTCAGTCTGTCTGTCTTTGTGTGGACATTGTGCTTATCCGGGTGCATTTCCGCTGGCATCACTGGACCCCTGATCTTCGCTGTTACGGCCCGATAAGCGTTGCCCCAAGGGTCAGCGTCAGCTTCCCGGCACAACTCCTTGAAGCAGTTGGATTGGCTGATTTTAATCTCCCGTTTTAAGGCCGCTTTAGCTTCACGGAAGATTATCTTACGCTCCTCTCTTACCGTTTCAGACCTTGTTCTCTGAAAGCGTCTTCTAGCTCTGTGACAAGCAGCACGAAGACTAGCAAGAGTTTCGTTCCACCAGTAATTTAACCGCCGGTTGATTTTTGGCTCCAATCTCCTAGGCATCGTCGCATCGCAAGCCCTCGCAAGAGTTTCTGTCAACTCAACTGCATCAAGATTTGTAGCGCCGCTGTCTGCGCGAAGTGCTTCGATCAAAAGATCCTTGTCAAAGTCCTTCGTCTTCCATCTCCACCCGCTAGTCCTTATCTCTCTTCCAACCATCTGCATTCGTGTTCCAACACTATACCGGATCGACTGGTGATCACTATGTGTATAGTCCTCACAAACTCTCCAATTCATACTCCTCACCAGCGGTGGACTGCAGAATGTGACGTCGATGATAGACTCCCTGCCATCTCTGCAGAAATGTACTAACCGGTACCTTTGTTGCACAGATTGATGTCCAGCTCTGTCTGACTGTCTGTCAGTCAAACTGTCTCTCTGTCGGGTTAGTCTGTCTGTCTTCTGCCTGTGTCTGTCTGTCTGGTTCACTGACTGTCTGTCTCTATGTCTGTCTGTCTGTCTGTCTGTCTGTCTGTCTGTCTGTCTGTCTGTCTGTCATCTGTCTAGTCTGTCTGTCTGTCTGTCTGTCTGTCTGTCTGTCTATCTGTCTGTCTGTCCTGTCTGTCTGTCTGTCTGATCTGTCTGTCTGTCTGTCTGTCTGTCTGTCTGTCTGTCTGTCTGTCTGCCTGTCTGTCTGTCTGTCTGTCTGTCTGTCTGTCTGTCTGTCTGTCTGTCTGTCTGTCTGTCTGTCTGTCTGTCTGTCTGTCTGTCTGTCTGTCTGTCTGTCTGTCTGTCTGTCTGTCTGTCTGTCTGTCTGTCTGTCTGTCTGTCTGTCTGTCTGTCTGTCTGTCTGTCTGTCTGTCTGTCTCGTCTGTCTGTCTGTCTGTCTGTCTGTCTGTCTGTCTGTCTGTCTGTCTGTCTGTCTGTCTGTCTGTCTGTCTGTCTGTCTGTCTGTCTGTCTGTCTGTCTGTCTGTCTGTCTGTCTGTCTGTCTGTCTGTCTGTCTGTCTGTCTGTCTGTCTGTCTGTCTGTCTGTCTGTCTGTCTGTCTGTCTGTCTGTCTGTCTGTCTGTCTGTCTGTCTGTCTGTCTGTCTGTCTGTCTGTCTGTCTGTCTGTCTGTCTGTCTGTCTGTCTGTCTGTCTGTCTGTCTGTCTGTCTGTCTGTCTGTCTGTCTGTCTGTCTGTCTGTCTGTCTGTCTGTCTGTCTGTCTGTCTGTCTGTCTGTCTGTCTGTCTGTCTGTCTGTCTGTCTGTCTGTCTGTCTGTCTGTCTGTCTGTCTGTCTGTCTGTCTGTCTGTCTGTCTGTCTGTCTGTCTGTCTGTCTGTCTGTCTGTCTGTCTGTCTGTCTGTCTGTCTGTCTGTCTGTCTGTCTGTCTGTCTGTCTGTCTGTCTGTCTGTCTGTCTGTCTGTCTGTCTGTCTGTCTGTCTGTCTGTCTGTCTGTCTGTCTGTCTGTCTGTCTGTCTGTCTGTCTGTCTGTCTGTCTGTCTGTCTGTCTGTCTGTCTGTCTGTCTGTCTGTCTGTCTGTCTGTCTGTCTGTCTGTCTGTCTGTCTGTCTGTCTGTCTGTCTGTCTGTCTGTCTGTCTGTCTGTCTGTCTGTCTGTCTGTCTGTCTGTCTGTCTGTCTGTCTGTCTGTCTGTCTGTCTGTCTGTCTGTCTGTCTGTCTGTCTGTCTGTCTGTCTGTCTGTCTGTCTGTCTGTCTGTCTGTCTGTCTGTCTGTCTGTCTGTCTGTCTGTCTGTCTGTCTGTCTGTCTGTCTGTCTGTCTGTCTGTCTGTCTGTCTGTCTGTCTGTCTGTCTGTCTGTCTGTCTGTCTGTCTGTCTGTCTGTCTGTCTGTCTGTCTGTCTGTCTGTCTGTCTGTCTGTCTGTCTGTCTGTCTGTCTGTCTGTTTTTTTTTTTTTTTTACAAGGGTTGAAAGGCCATCAAAAATCTGTGTGACAGACACCTGAGACACCACACAATGTTCAGGCGAACAGGGTTGGGCTCCTGCCCGACCTGCTAAAATGTGCCTCCCGGAAAGTCCGGATCCCTTATCCTCCTTGCCTTGATCCCCCGGGACCACAATGCTGCGACTACTTCGGGGGGCTGTGCTCATGCACTTCTTCTGAAATTTCGACCCCTAGCTAAGGCTAGTTCGCCGACTGGCTGGATGATCCACTGTTCCGCTGCTACGTTGTATCCATCTCTCGAATCCTCCTGCTTCCCCCGGCGTCGAGGGTGGTCCACCAGTTCCGGTGAAGGAAACTTCCGCACTGATGGTGCCCCGACTACCGGCGGTTATCGCAGGGACGCTAACGCGCATTGCGCCGACTTCGTCTTCAGGTTGTAGAGGTGGTCCGACAGTTCCGGTGGTAGATGACGTCCACACTGGCGGTGCCCTACATACCCGAAGCTCTTTCTTCTTCTTTCTTCTTTCTTCAGCAGGCTGGCTGTTCGAGTGCCGAGGTCGGCCCGACGATTTCGGTTGGCAGAAGACTTCCGGTTCACCGGCGCCACGACGACCCGAAGCCGAACACTGCTCACTGCGCTGGATACTCCTCAGAACCGCGCGCTTGTTTGTTGGTCCCACCTCCATTTACGCTGTAGCTCCGACAGTATTTGCGTCACAACTCTGCTTACCGCGTTCCACGTGTCTTCCTCGTTGCACATTCGCTCTGCGATATTATCCGGCCTTGGGGCAGGCATTCCCCTTCGCAATTCCGCAAACCTCGGACAGTCGAACACCACGTGCTCTGAGTCTCCTCTACGTTGGCACACGCCGGGCAGAAAGGTGACGACGCATGACCACACCGGTGCAGGTATTGGCGAAAACATCCGTGCCCGGACAGGAACTGTGTGAGGTAAAAGTTCACCTCTCCATGCTCCCTGTTCACCCACGTCGACACATTGGGGATGAGCCGGTGGGTCCACCTTCCATTCTCCGCGTTGTCCCACTCCTGCTGCCATTTGACCATGGAGTCTAGCCTCGCCGTCTTCCTCACATTACTGGTTCCTCTCCGTTGATAGCATTCGATATCCTCTGCTAGGGTTACGCAGATTGGAATCATCCCGGCGATAACGCAAACTGCCTCCGACGAGATGGTTCTGTACGCACTCGCGACTCTAATTGCCATCAGACGAAACACGCTGTTCAACTTCCTGCGGTTACGTTTCGTTTTGAGCGCGGCTCCCCATGCTGGAACGCCGTACCGCAGTATCGAGGATGATACGGCAGCCAGAAGTCGCCTACTGCTGCCTTTCGGACCACCGATGTTCGGCATGATCCTTGCAAGCGCACTGACCATTTTAGCCGCTTTTTCGCAGGAATAGTCTACATGGGTGTTGAAATTCAACCGGTCGTCGATCATCACTCCTAGATGTCTTAAAGCCCGCACGGACGGTATGACGTGCCCTCCTACGGTAATCTGCATCCACTGGATCTTTCGGCAGTTGCTAACCAGCATCACTTCCGTTTTGTGGTGAGCGAGCTGCAACTTGACTGCATTCATCCAGTTTTCAACTGCGTCGGTCGACTCCGCCACCAGCATTTCTACTTCTTCCAGCGACTCTCCGGTTATCGTGAGGACGACATCATCCGCGAACCCGAAGATCTTTACGCCCTTGGGCAGCTTCAGTTTTAGGACTCCGTTGTACATTATGTTCCACAACGTTGGGCCGAGTATGGAGCCTTGCGGAACGCCCGCCGTAACCCTAATCGACTTCTGCCCCGAGTTCGTTTCGTAGACCAGAATCCGGTTTTGGAAGTAACTCTTAAGGATTTTACACAAGTAGTGGGGGACTCGCATACCATGCAGCGCTGTGGCGATGGCCTCCCAGCTGGCACTGTTAAAGCGTTTTTGACGTCGATCGTTACTACCGCGCAGAACCGATTGCCGCACCTCTTCTTCTTGGACGCTCTCTCTACAACTTCAATGACCGTCCTGATTGCATCCACCGTTGATCTCCTTTTCGGAATCCAAACTGCTTTTCAGATAAGCCGGTCTCGCCCTCCGTGAACTGCGTCAGTCGATTAAGTATAATCCTTTCCAGAAGCTTCCCCAGTGTATCCAACAGGCATATGGGCCTATACGATGCTGGATTCCCGGTGGTTTCCCTGGTTTCGGCAGCAGCACCAATTTCTGGATCTTCCACTTATCCGGAAAGTAACCATCTGCTAGGCATTTCTGCAGCACCATCCTGAACAAATCTGGAAACGCCAGTATCGCAGTTTTTAGAGCCACGTTTGGAATGCCATCCGGACCCGGAGCTTTCTTCAGCTTCAGACCTTTCGCCACTAATGACAGCTCGTCGTTGGAGACTTGCAAACCTGCAATGGTTACTCGGTCTTCATCTTCATATGGTGTAGGCGGCCACGTCGTCGAATCATGCTGCGGGAAAAGACCCTCCACGATGATCTTCAGCTTATCCGGGCACATTTCCGCTGGCGTCACTGGACCCCTGATCTTCGCTGTTACGACCCGATAAGCGGTGCCCCAAGGGTCATCGTCAGCTTCCCGGCACAACTCCTTGAAGCAGTTGGATTGGCTGATTTTAATCTCCCGTTTGAAGGCCGCTCTAGCTTCACGGAAGATTATCTTACGCTCCTCTCTGACCGTTTCAGACCTTGTTCTCTGAAAGCGTCTTCTAGCTCTGAGACAAGCAGCACGAAGGCTAGCAAGAGTTTCGTTCCACCAGTAATTTAACCGCCGGTTGTTCTTTGGCTCCAATCTCCTTGGCATCGTCGCATCGCAAGCCCTCGCCAGAGTTTCTGTCAAATCATCTGCATCAAGATTTGTAGCGCCACTGTCTGCGCGAAGTGCTTCAATCAAAAGATCCTTGTCGAAGTCCTTCGTCTTCCATCTCCGCCCGCTTGTCCTTATCTCTCTTACAACCGTCTGCATTCGTGTTCCAACACTATACCGGATCGACTGGTGATCACTATGTGTATAGTCCTCACAAACTCTCCAGTTCATGCTCCTCACCAGCGACGGACTGCAGAACGTGACGTCGATGATAGACTCCCTGCCATTTCTGCGAAATGTACTAACGGTACCTTTGTTGCACAGCCTGATGTCCAGCTTCGCCAACGCTTCCAGCAAACTGTATCCTCTGGGGTTAGTCAGTCTGCTTCCCCACTCCACTGCCCAAGCATTGAAGTCGCCTCCAATGATTACCGGTCTTCGGTCGATCAGCTTCTCTGTGAGAGCGTCCAGCATTCGGTTGTACTGCTCCAAAGTCCACCGTGGGGGTGCGTAACAGCTGCACACAAAGATCCCATTAATTTTGACGATTACGAAACCTTCGCTTGAACTGTCTACCACCTCTTGGATAGGGAATCTGCCCATCACTTGGATAGCCGTAATCCCTGATGAGTCCCCCACCCAGTTGCCGTTGTCAGAGGGGATCCGATAAGGTTCAGCAATAATAGCCACGTCGCACATTGATTCTGTTGTCGACTGCCACAACAGTTGCTGTGCGGTGTCGCAATGATTGAGATTTAACTGGGTGATCTCCATTAATCCTGGCCCGCCATCGCCTTCTTGTATGCAGGGCATTGGAAGCCACCCGTCGCGTGGTCGTTTCCGTCTTCCGGTTTACAGAGCAAGCATCTCGGTTGCTTCGTGCAGTCCCTAGCAACGTGTCCTTCTTCACCACATTTCCTACATAGACCGGATCTGTCCGGACCTTTGCAGTTTCGCGCTTGGTGGCCAAACGCCATGCATTTAAAGCATCTCTCCATCTGTTTTTTATTCGAGGGGTGAGTCTCAACGGACACACTGACCATCCGACTTTCACCTTGCCCACCTCCACCATTTTGTTGGCAGCCTCTACCGGTAGTCTTATCGCTGCTATTTGTGTACCACCGTACGCTCTCCTCAACCGAATGGTCATCTGAACTTCACTCAGCGCGCATTGTGAGTTCAGTGCATCCCTCAGTTCGTCTACCGTAGTGATCTCGTCCAGGTCTCTGCACTCGACCACCGCCTCCTGCGTTAAAGCCCTTACATTTCCTTCACTACCTAAGGAGTTGGCAATAAGTTCCCGGAAGGCCGAGCTCCTGATCATGGGATCCTTCTTCAGCTCGAACAGCAACTCCCCTTCTGGGTGCGTCTAGTCCTCACCACTTTTTCACCCAAGTCCTTGAGCTCCGGGTCCTCCCTCACTTTTCTTAAGATCGCTGCGTACGTCGTCTTATCACTCAGTTCGACGATCAAAGCATCCCCCTTGAGCCTCTTCCGAGGAGACCAACGTTTTTCTTTCTTCTTCTGCTCCTTTTTCTTCTCCACGTGTTTCTCCTGCTTTTCCCTCTTCTCCCGCTGGCTTTCCACGGTTTGCCAATCACTGTTCTTGACGCCTTCCTCCAGTACGCTAGCACAGTCCTGCACGTTGCGCTGCTTCTTCGGGGCTTCGTGCTCTCCTGGCGAGTCCCTGACTCGCTTCTCCGTGCGAGTATTTCCGGGGGCTCATTGGTGTCTGCTGTGCCGCAGCCGCTGTGTGCGCCGCTGCGTGCCCTACTGCCTCTTTCAGCGTTTTTTCAGCTGATTCAGCTCTACTTTTGAGCGTGTCATGTTCGCGCTCGGCTGCTTTAACGGCGGATTTGATGCTCATCACTAGTAGCTTGATCTTCGTGTGGACATTGTGCTTGTCTTTCACGAAGTCATAAAGCTCGTTGACTCGCTTCCGTACCTCCATCAGGTTGGACCTCCCAAGTTGCTCCTCTTGACTAGCACTATTTTCCGATCTTGGTGTGGACACCCCATTCTCGGCTCCCAGCTCCTTCTGGCCTGCCTGGATCTCACCAGTCTTCGCCAAACTGCTGGTACTCGCCACTGCTGCCTGTGGCATCACTGGAGATCGCTGCAACTTTCCACTTTTGGCGAAAACATTCGCCTCGCCTGCGCCTTCTTTTTTGTTTCTTTTTTCTGTTTTTGTTTTTGTTTTTGTTTCTGCTTCTGTTGTTTCCATGTTAAAAGGGTCCCTCTCCGGGCCGTTATCTCTACCTGTTGCAGATAGTCGCCTCTGTGATCCCATGGGTGCCTTTGTAAACAGTGAGGTCCATGCAGTAGTTGACTCCGGTGCCTTATAGCACCGTGTTCAGAGCCGGATCGGCGTAAATCAGGAATGGTGCATCTGAACCTACTACCCATCGATATAGATGCCAGGTTTTGAGCGTTACCGGAGGCCTGCCAGGTTGTTTACCGGGACGGAGGCAGTCGAACCATTAGCCTGCTTGCCATTTCAAGAAGATGTCACTCTTTTTACTCAGGAAACAGAATAGCTCGACTGTCAGCCCATAGACGCCTAATCCTATCCATAAACCGAGACTTGTCCGATGTCGTTTGCCGTGACCAGTATACCATAATCAGGATCTCACTGGTATTAACCCTGATGTGCCGGTTGGCACTCCTTTGGGCTACCCATCGTCGTTTTCCGATCCATATTCCGATCTAGTCCGTTGTCGTAAGCCTTAGCCAGTATGCCATAATCAGGATGTTACTGGCGTGGATCCTGACAGTGCCTGGTGGCACTCCTATGATTTTTGGTCCGCCCCGGGTATTTTATTTCCCGGTACCCTTCAACTTATCATTGACGAGCGTTCCCCTATCCGCCACCTGGGGAGGCGCCCGTTTGGAGATATCGAACTCCTGCGGGTGTCTGTCTGTCTGTCTGTCTGTCTGTCTGTCTGTCTGTCTGTCTGTCTGTCTGTCTGTTCTGTCTGTCTGTCTGTCTGTCTGTCTGTCATACAAATGAAACACAAATTTAAAACAATCATGAGATTTCTTCCTACTGTTATGAAAATATGAATGCACGGGTTTTTGGGACTGGAAAAGGTTCTAACAATGTTTCAAGACCCCTCCCCCGTCTGAAAGGGGGGGGGGAGGCATACAAATAACCACACATTTCTGCATAACTCGAGAACTAATCGAGAAAATAGAACCAAATTTGGCATGTGGGGGTTTTTGGAGATAAGAAATGTTTCTAAGGTAGTGTGAGACCCCTTCCCTATCAGGAAGGGCTTATATAAATGAAACAGATTTTTTTTTTGCATAACTCGAGAACTAATCAAACAAATGGAACTAAATTAGCAATGCGGAGGTTATTGAAGGCAAGAAATATTTCCACGAGGGTTAGGGACCCCTCCCTTCTCAGAGGGGCTCTCATACAAATGAAACACAAATTTCAACCAATTATGAGAATTCTTCCTACTGTGATGCAAATTTGTATGCCGGGGTTTTTGGGGCCGGAGGGTGGCTCTCATGATGGTTTGAGACTCCTTTTCCGTCTGGAAGGAGTGCCCCATATACAAATGAAATACAAATTTCAGCATAACTCGAGTGCTAATCAAACTGTTGACGACCAAACTCACTCCTAAATACGGTAATGTAAATGCTACCTGTAACGAAGATCATCCTCGTCCATCATCGTCATCATCAATAATCAGTATTGACCGAGACACACACGGAGAGCGGAGAGTGGAGAGCGCAAGTAAGCGATCGGTAGCATGATCGTTACTTATGACGTCATCGTAAGGCTCAGATGTAGTATAAATGTATCTATTTAGGCAGTTTGTAGTTTAGTGCATATAGGAAGCGAAAAGGTTAACTCTAGGGTCGTATAGCAAATTTTGGTAGTTTTAAGCGAATATAGTGTGTAGTAAAAATAAATGTTGAGTTTTAATATGTGTAATCATCATCTGTAATAAATTATGTATGAGGACGGCGTTTTTTTGTTTATTGTACTTGATTTGTTAGTTGGTCTTTCGAGAAGGAAATAGATCCATCAGGCCATTGGAAGAATAACTGCGTGTCGGGATAGCCTGGACAGTCTACAGCGAGCACCAAAACACATTTCCACTGGAACGCCGAAGGCTCGGTAGGCTATACCTAGACACAAGCAACTGGAACCAAATTTGGCATGTGGGGGTTTTGGAGGCTTATACAAATGCAACAAAAACTTAAACACAAAAAGTGTATTTCGTGGGGAAAGCAGCATGTTCTTATAGAAGTTTATATCCCTTTTTTAGTCAAGAATGGGAGATGCTTCAGTTACTCTCACTGCTATATTTTCACAAGAAGTTAATTCAAGGTTATGCAAGAGAAAATGACGTTCAAACGGACTGGATACGGCGTAGTTTGAAGATGAATGTTTTGTCAATGATATGCTTCTACACAGAAAGAAAAACCATGGTAGAAACTAAAGATCTGGGGGTACAATTGAAAATACACCCCTACGTTTAAATAACATACATTAGCAAACGAAAATATTTTAACAAAATTCATTCCTAAAAAATACATAAGAGCGCCAATTCTATTATATATTTATTGATTCAGTTGCAAACGTAGCAAAGCTCGCACCGGGTTCAGGTAGTGTAAATATAATAATAAAATTCTGTTATTTGTCTCTTGCGTCTCGATGCTAGATGATTGAAACTCTGAAATGGCGAAAATTCCAACGCGATTTAATGTAATAAAGTCGATCACCCGGCGAACAGAGGAGACAAGAAATTCGAATTCCTCGACAACTCCTGTTCCCCACTGAGCCCATAAATGACTGCGTGAAACAGAAAATGTAGGGCCATAAACAATGTTAGTTTTTGAATTTACTTTTGGGATTTTTTTTGCAACATCCATCATATATGATCCTTCTTAAAAAAACGTAAACAACCATCGTATATTTTCAACATAACGTGAGTTAGGTGGGCTAAAACTCGACACGCACCTCCTCAATCTAGCTGAAGTCAGAAGGACAACAGTGCCCAGGCTGCCCCAACAGCTAAGTACGCAACCCTTAGCTGGCGGTCTTTGTCGTCTCTTGACCCGTGAATGCATGGAGTAGGGACCTATCAGGATCAGAGCTATGTTGCGGGGACTCACGCATCATCCCAGTTGTCGACTCACCATTTTGCAGCCCAGCATTATGTGCGATCGTATTTATGAAAAACTCACGACATACACGAGTGAATTCATTACTACCCATGGTCCGGATGTGGAAATTGTAGGAGTTTATGTTCAGTGGATCTGTTGGCGAGCTGTATCTAATTCGTTTGGTTACCGATCAGCGTAAAACACTTTCTCGAATGTAGTTTCGTTGGCGAGCATAGTTGAGTCCCCAAAACTCCCGATGTACTGTCAATCGGCCATCTTCTCCAACAAGCCTATTGCACTCCTTCAGACAACCGAAATTGATACCGTGTGCATTTCGTCGCTTCTCAGCAGTGTTTTGTTTTTGAATTTTTCGTCCTCTTGCGTAGTTTTGCATTTAATTTTCTGATTGATTCCACACCATAACCTCCATCGCCAAAGAAACTTCCATCTGAATCAAATTGCAAATCACTGTTTCCTGTTCCCGGTAGATAACTATTCGCAGGCATTCGAAGACTGGATGCTTTGAAATTACGGTATGCAAATCGTTCATGCCGCGCTCCATTACTCAAAGCAAAACCAGCTAAATCTTCATCGTCTGAATTCACTTCACTCTCGTCAGCACTTCCGTAGAACTTCTTTATAAGGTCCATATTTGAAATAAACTAGAACAACTTTATCACACCGAAAATCACATATGTTTTGCTGACATTAATTTTGACAAACCAGTACCGACATTCGATTAGGGTCAAACTGCTTTCGTAAAAAAATGACTTCAACAACCGAATCCTCGCAAATAAATGCTGACTCCTCCAAATGCATCGTGCCAGCTGGTTGAGGAAATATTCCGCTTCTGTTGGAGTCGTTTATTTGCATCTATGAAGTTTTATTCCCGAGAAAACGACGGCTAAAGTCATTGTCTACAAAAGTGATTTAGCACTTTTAAAATGTTGGCGAGATCAGGAACACAAAAGCAGCAAGCGTCAGAAGTGCTGAGACTGGTATGCGATTAAAGGGTATTCCGATCAAAATTTGGTCAAACAGCAGTGTGTGTGAGTCGATCATAGTTTTTATTATTAGGTGCGCAACTAAGTTCTCGCTGTTGTTTGGTGAAAAAGGAGCTTTATTTTGAAAACAAAGGTTGCACACGAATTATTCAAAGTATTGCCCATCAGCTAGCGACTTTTTCCCAACCTTTCTGGTAGAACGTGAATACCATTTCGATAGAACTGTTCGTCTTTTGATGATATCCAAGAATCAAGCCATTTTGAGATGTCATCATATGAGTGGAATTGCTGACCAATGAGACCATGTGCCATCGAACGGAACAAGTAATAATCGGACGGTGCAATATCAGGAGAATATGGCGGGTGGGGTAGGACTTCCCATTTGAGCATTTCCATGTAGGTTTTCACGGGTTTCGCGAGGTCGAGCGTTGTCATGCTGAAGAATCACTTTTTCGTGTCTGTGCTCGTATTGTGGCTGTTTTTCGTGCAGTGATCGACTCAATCGCTTCAATTGAGTTCGATACCGTTCCCCGGTAATGTTTTCGTTTGGTTTCAACAGCTCATAATAAATAACACTAACTTGGTCCCACCAAATACACAGCATAACCTTCGCAGCGTGAATATTCGGCCTAGGCGACGATGTTGAAGCATGCCCAGACAGTCCCCATGAATGTTTCCGTTTTGGGTTACTGTAATGAATCCATTTTTCGGGCTTCAAATGGTGAGTTGACATTTTCAAGGAGGGTGCGACCGACCTCTGGTCCTCTACAAGTTCCTACCTCACGCCTCCACGAGTCATATGATCACAAAAAGACTGCCAGCTGAAACATGGAGACGCTGGTTGGCGTAGCCCTGGGCAATGCGTTGTCAATCCGACAATAGCGAAGTGAGGGGGTGCGACCGGTAAATCATATCATAATTTTCCATTCTCATATCTTTCAGGTATTCCAGGTCGTCAGGTATTATAAAATAATTTAAAATTTAAAATTCTTTTTTTTTTTCATGGCGGTCATACATTGCCTAAATTTTCTGGTTCATAATGGATGCGCAAGTTTGTCTACAATTGCAACAAAACAGCAGTCGGCACACATGTAATTTTCAGTTCATAATACAATATACCTTCACTATATATTTTATCTTATTCTTATATATTTTATCTTATTATCTTTATTCATAGCCATTATCATTCATCTCTATCATCTTTATCATCATTATTATCATTTTTATCATTACTTGTATTTTCGTGATTTATATTCTAACATAAATATTTGTTGTTTTACAATTTCACCTTAAAGGTTATATATACTTTTAATTATTTTGTCCTTTATGTCGAATTATCATTATGATTGAGAAGTATTTAGTACCTTGATTAAAAGAAGCTGCAACGAAAATCTATGGTAGGATTTTATACTTATTACCTTAATGTGTTTTTCATTTCCTGTTTGCGAATAGACCTTCTTCCAAATCTGAGCTGGTTTGATTCGTGTAGCGCTGTTTGCCATTCGGCTAGTGTCTGATGTTACAGTTCAATTTTTGGCATTACTGTACCATAACTCACAATATCAATATATTTGATGATATTGTTTTATCGATTTTACTTCATAGATGTTTCTAACCATTGCTTATTGTTTTTTATGCCCATTTGTCTTTAACTCTCTGTCAATTAATTCTTCCCTGCTTTCCCAACACAGGAGCAATAACTATTAGGCCAGCAAAAATAAAGCGGATTCATGTTATAAAATCAACATCAAGCTGCAAATAGTGACCATGTGCAACAGTAAATTAAAATGTATAAATGTTAGTTCTGTAAAATTTAACAAACTTTTTCAGGATACCACAAATCAAGATTTTGGTGAAATGCTGCTATCAGTGAAAATTGAATGAAAAACACGCGCTCAAGCGCGAACCACGGAACTCTACACTACAACACTTTGACTACATTTCTTGCATTTCAGGCTCAACCGAATGGAGATCGTAGCAGTAATTGATATGAATGATTGTATTATTTTTCATTTACATAAATATATACACTATTATATAAATATTTCATAAGAACGGGGGACCACTCAGGCACCCGATTGAAGCGACTTCTGGATGGGGAGAGTTGAAATGCCAACTCCCACTGCTAACTAGGTTGTGAATAGAGGGCGGGCTCTTCTCTTCCGCCCATTGGGGCATCCTCATGTTAGATAGCTTGCTCTTGTGACCTATTGTTCAGTCTTTTGTTGGAAGGAGATTATTTATATCCCCGTGGATACGTATAGGCGTGATGTTGCCCATCGGACCCACCATCATACCCCTTTTTGGCCCTTCACACAATGGCATGACTAGGATAACTGTGCGAGTCATCAAAGCTTGATCAAGTCTAACAGAGAGGAGAGCCTATTGCTGTCGAACGTAGCTCTGTGTGCTACATGGGTGGTAGCACATCATCATACAGCAGCACATCATACTGTAAATGAATCCATTTTTTCGCCAGCCCGTCAGCAATGCGATGAAGAAAATTCTTCCTTTTTTTGCCGCTGGAGCAGTTGTTCACAGACGAAAAAACGGCGCTCAACATCTCTTGGCTCCAAATCATAAGGAACCCAAGTTCTTTGCTTTTTGAATCATTCCTCAACGTATGCGCAATCGCTTAGAAACGGCTTGCAGGAAACTCATAATCCCGAACCAAGCTCTTCTTACGTTTGACACGGATCCTCATCGAGCAAATGCCTCCAACCCAGAGTCTCTCGAAGTTTTTGGCCTTCCTTCACACGGACGATCATCAACAACACTGAAATCAACCGCTTTTGAAGCGACGAAACAAATCACGACACGTTGTTTCCACTCCAGAACAGCATCACCGTAAACTTTTGGAGCTCTCGCTGATGGCTTCAGTCGCGTCGTTTTCTTCGAATGAAAGAAGAAAAATCAACACTTCCTGCAAATGACGATTACTTCGGCATGAAATCAGACATACCAGCAATCTTCTTGCTTTTGTAGGCACTCGCTCAGACAAATTTCCTGGTTGACGGTTCCAGTCGCAAATGTAAACGTTGTTTTTCAAGCCATAGGTACACAGATGGCCTCGAAACACCAAATATTTCTTGCGAACTCTCGACAGTTTAATGTGGTTGAACATATTTGCCACCTTTCACCGTTCGGTTGCCGCATGAAACTCCTGTCCAGGAAGCTGTTTAAAGTCTGCATTGAGCGTAAGCTTTCACCGTTCCTGGTGCGACGTGCAATCAAACATCGTCAGCATCGGCGTGCCACACTCGCGACCGTGCTTGGCCGACGTGTTTTGTTTATCGTCGCGATTCGAAGTCACCCCTTTTGTAAGTCGACAGTCCAGCTCGCTTTTCAGCTCTATCCACGGTAGAAGGCGCCACCCCAGCTTCTTTCCGACAGTCTTGACGCAAAGGTTGGGGTTCCGGCTCGAAACAACTGGCAACCTCTTTTTGTCGTCGCTGTGGCCTCCGGCTTTCGGTTTCCCCAATCCAGCTTTCCTGGCTGTTGACGCAACGTTCACCGAACACTTTAATCCGTTATAACAGTACGATCTAGCCACATCCAAACAATTTGCCGCGTGCAAAATTTTGATGCGTGCTGTTGCTCACTCTTCAACGACATTCTGATAACTGAAGTGCCAGTCTCAAAAATCAAAATAGAGGCACGACATTCTTCAAAATGAGGGGGTAAGTAAAGTTGGTACCAATGCACGATGAAAGGAAATGCGTCAAGTTTAATGCGACCAAATTTTGATCGAAAGCACCCTTTATTTGGCTGAACTTGATAGGCAAAATAATTCCCGCTTTTCAATGCAATTTTCGAGGGAATTTGCATCTTCATGAAGATTCAGTCAGCGATTTAGTTCAACTTCATAATATCATGTTGAAAAACTTGAATAGAACATACCAAACAGCAAAAATAACGAAAAATTCAACAACACACTTTCGCTGTCTTCTCAGCTCGATGATTTGCCAGGATGGGACTAGCATATGCGATTATAGGGCAGTATATGAGACCCAACTGTACCGGTATTGCATGCTCTCAACTAATAACTCGTGAAGTGTATCTAGTATACGGGGTTGATTCGACCGATATTATTTAGCTGGCTGCGCAACGGTGCAACGCTTTAAACTGGGTCGATTTATCGTGCTTCTGCGACAACTATTTTTCCACTAATTTGAGACATATCAAATGCGTCCCAGATTTACTTTTCATTAGTTAAATGAAAGATAGGTACCTGATTTCTCAATGGGCACGTTAACGGCATATCCTGTCATTTCTATATATTACATAAGTTACGGTTAACATCCACTTTGACTATCGCTCATTAGGCAAGCATGCGAATGGCAACCGCATCGTGTAAGGTAAATCTCTGTATGGCTAAGGTGTTTACGACTGTTGTCACCACGGCCGCTCCAAAATTTTCGACTGTTTTGTCTCCGAAACAATTGAAATTCCCCGATTGCATAGGCAACTACATTTTTTATAACCAACCCACTTTTCAGCATGAACGCGCCAACACGATCTGCAAATTCAGATCAACGTGATGATGCTGTGGGCAACCTTCCCGTCAGCTTCTGTTAGTCCGTCTCGTTAGACTTCAACTG